>KZ067274.1:52797-63105 GCA_002091845.1 Anopheles cracens | reverse complement strand
CTGGTGAGCGGGGAGGAGTCCAGCACGGGACAGGTTGCGCGAATCTGGCGGAGCTGCTGCATCGGGCAGTTACGGATGGGTAGTAAACCCTTCTGCCCCTTCAGTACCTTCTACTCATTAAGGAAGCTGTCTGATATAACAACAGCTCGTTGTCGTTCATGCTGCTGCGGCAGATGAGCGCACACCGGCCGGCATGCTGTTTTTTTGTTGCTACAATTTTACAGCATTCCTTCGCGACATCGACACGTACACGCGTGCACGGCTAACCAATTGTGTCTAATGGCACCACTATTTTTAGAATCGATTGAAATCGGCAACTACAAAAAGGCCCTGCAGGATGTCGAGAAGATGCTGAAGAAGAAACCCACCCTACAGTGCGCTCGGGCACTGAAAGCCTGGGCGTACCAGCGCCTCGGCCGTACGGAGGACAGCGCCCCACTAATCGCGGCCCTCGAGCAGGAACAACCGATCGAGGCGACCACGCTACACGCGTTAACACTCTGCTACAAGGAAACGCACCGGCTGGACAAGATCTGCACGCTGTTCGCGAACGCGGTCCGACAGGTGCCGGGTAGCGAGGAGCTCCTCTCGCAGTTGTTCATCGCCTACATGCGCATCGACGACTTCAAGTCGCTGCAGTCGGTCGCACTGCAGCTGTACAAGCTACGGCCCCGCAACTCCTACTACTTCTGGGCCGTGATGAGCGTGGTACTGCAGGCGCTCCGTGGGCCGGATGCGCAAAACGCACAGAAGGCGCAGCTGCTGCTCGCCCTCGCCCAGCGCATGGTCGACAAGTTCATCGCGGAGAACAAGCTGGAGGGTGCGCAAGAGGCGCAGCTCTACCTTCAGATACTACAGGAGCAGCACAAGTACGGTGACGCGTACGACTTCCTGCAGGGTGCCTTATGCCAGAAGCTGTACCCTGGCGCTCCGGTCTACGTGCGGATCGATCTGCTGAAGCAGCTCAACAAATGGGGCGAACTGAACCGGCTGCTGAAGGAGCTGCTGCTGCAGGAGTGCGTATACCTTTCCTACTCCCATGGCAGTGAGATACCGCAACATCATTCAACACCATCATTCGTTTCTCCTCTAATTGACAGGCAGGATCGATGGGATTACTATCAGGACTACATCAACTCGACGTTCGAGCTGATCAAAGCCGGAGACAAACCGGAAGGTGCCGACTACACGGTGGAAATGTGTCACGAGTTTCTGTGCGATGTGAGTGTGTTAAAGATGTCTCAAACTTGGTGCAATTGTGAGTGAGCATTTTCCTTCGATCCCGTTCCATCCTGTCGCAGATCATTGAGGCGCAACCGAAGAAGTTCCGTGGCCCCTACCTAGCCCGGCTGGAGCTGAACCGGCGCATGGTCGAGCAGCGGTACGCGGACGATCAACTGTTTGGGAAGATGTCCGACATGCTGGCCGAGTATTTCGAGCTGTTTGCCGACAAACCGTGCTGTGCGCTCGACATGAAGCTGTTCCTTGAATTCGTTAAACCGGCCCAGGAACGGAGGACACTCGCGACCAAACTAATGAACGGACTCGGTCTCAGTTCAGCAACGCTACCGGGAAGTGTAGGTATCCAGGTTTATTGGAATTGTTTCGTTCATTCTTTCTCACACTTCTGATCGTGCTAATCTTTCAGAAAGAGCAGATGCAACGACACATCTGCACACTTCAGATAGCACGGTACAGCGGGGCGCACGCGATCGTGAGTGAAGAATTGCTGCACGCAATCTACACCTCGCTTAGCCTACACTACGAGCATGGATACAACGCGTATGGGCAGGGTTTGCTGGTGACCGATATGGGACCGTCGGATGCGTACGCATTGCTAGCCGGTGAGTTAAGGGGTGTGATTTATCCACTTCGCTCTCAGGTCAACGCAACAATAATTCTCTGTTACCTCAGCGCAAATCATGTACGAACGTGCCTGGCGAATGAAACGCTCCGAACCGGCCATCGAAGCGCTGTGCTTGTTGAACCACCTGCTCACGAACAGCGTCAACAACTTCCACGCCAAGCTGCTCGCCCTGCAACTGTACCATAGGCTCGGGCTCACGCAACCCGCACAGGCTGCCTACGAAGAACTGGATATTAAGCACATCCAGCTCGATTCACTTGGCTACCTGCACTGCTCCCATCTAGCGAATGCGGGCTTCCCGGCCGTGGCCAAGGGCATGTATGAGTGTACGCTCTACTTCTTCCTCAACGACACCGAGGCGAACTCTGAGTTCCCGAAGCAGCTGTACAATTTCGGGACGTTCTCGAAGCTGGTGGAGATCATCGATTTCCGCAGCCGGCTCGCGAACAGCTTCCAGTACATGCTCGTGTCGGTCGAAACGTTGCTGCTGATGGTGGTCAGCTTCAGCGGCATCCTGTCCCAGCTGCTGGCGGCGTACCGGCAGACACGCCCGAAACCGCACGAGGATCGCATACGGTGGGAAAAGCTGCACGACAACCGCGATCTCACGATCTTCGTCTGCTGGGATCCACCCGGGGAGGACAATACCGCGCTGGAGGAGCAGCTGAGCAACGGTGAGTGTGAACAGGGCCAGCAGTTGCCATCTAAACCGGTCGGTGCCACGCTCGAAGAACGGCGCGAACGGTTGCAGAAGCTGAGTTACGAACAAGACCTCGATCTACTGCGGTTGCGTTCCGGGCTGTCGCGGATGCTGTTCTCGCTGGTGGAGCTGTACCTGAGCCGAACGACGATCGAGTTGGGAGTTGCGGTAGAGCTGCGCGACAACTGGGTCACGGTGACGGAGGACATCCTAAGCAAGCGGCATGTACCGGTCAGTGGCCAGTATCTAGTCAACCTGTTGCCCTCACGCCTACATCTTTACCTCAGTCTGCCGTACCAGCGTGTCTTCACGCAGCTGGCCGACTTTGCGCTCGACCTGTGGAAGGGCCACAGTCTGGAGCGGCTGACCGAGGCAGCCGATCGGTGCACCGGCGACGTCACTGCCGTGTTCGAGACGATGAAGCGTGCAATAGACACGTACCACGAGTCGATGGACCTGCTGTGGCACTGGAAGGCAACGCACGAGCTCGTGAATGGTTGCATCGAGGTAAGCGCCGGGAATGTCTGAATTGAAAGCCTAAAACGTCCTGAACTCAACTGTAGAGAAGAGAACGCCGATCTGGTTGTGAGCTGCTGATACAAAAATAATTTTGTTCAATTGTTTTTTTCTTCTAAAACTCATAAACAGTTTATGATTAATTAACTTAAATATTCTCGGAAGCGAAACAATAGTTACGATCAATTTGACTTTTTATTTTCTTTTTCCTTTCATTTCGGAATACTATTTTTATATGTAATTACCGGCAACATGGCGAATTTTCAAAATGTTAAGAAATGTTATTGGTAAACTGTTAAAATGAGAAAAATTAAATACTTTTTAGTTTGCGCTAGCCTTCATTAGATGACGCCACTCAATGGGAGTTGTAGCGATGCAATTCGTACATGGGTTACTATGATTTTTGCTAACCATAGTAGCTTCAAAATCGTTACTTGACGTAATAATCATTTCACTTATCTCCACAACTTCTAATCTCGTTCCAGATGATCTCACTGATGGTGTTCGTGATGGCGGTCTGTTATGACAAGTATCTTCACGCACCTGCCGCCCAAACGCTGCCAAACGCGGGAAAGAAGACGAAAAAACAATCCACCGAGAGCAGTGCGACCGGTACAACCGAAGCGAACAACGATGCGCCCGGTAACGTTGTGCCGGAGAAGGAGCGCCTCGCGCTGGTTACGAAGGTGCTCCGGGAGCTGAAGCAACGGATCAACGAAGCGGACCTGGTGCTGGGTGAGTTTGACGACAGGCCCCGTGTCTACCATGTGATCATTTTAATCCAACGAACCATTTCCTCTGTTAGCCTCCTGGAAACCGCCCGTTGTGGAAGACTCCCTGTCGGCCGCCATCGAGCGGATGTCGCTGAACCCTAAGTGCGCCACAACCGTGCAGTCGGCGATCGCGGAGAACGCCCTGACTGAGGTGCGGGAACTGCGGAAGCTGCTGAAAGACAAGCTGAAGCTGATGAGCAAAGCGATCTAAGTTCTTGCCGCGTCTCGTGGGAACGTTTTTCTCGCGAATCGGAAGCAGAATCGCTAGCGATAGATGTACCTTCCATGTTTTGTATGGCTTGCTTTCATATTAAACACTTTGTTCAATGTCAACAACAAACAGAAAAGTCCGCTGTCTGAAGCTGAACACCTCGTTTTGTTGTATTGTGTTTTTTTTTTTTGTTGTAAATTACCATCTGAATATCGTGCAATTGGATCCCACGAAGCATTTTCGCTACGACCGTGCGCTCCTCTATATGCTGGGTAGGAATGTTCCAAATAGTGGCGCCTACGCAAAAATTGCTTTCAAGCACAGCATTCGAGGTGTAAATAAACTGCAAAACGCAGTTTCATCGTGTTGCAAAAACCATTGTTTATATTCGTAGCATCCACATACATGGCGAATCGAAGGGTAGACAAACAAACGTAAGATCCACCAGAGATTAATAAAACAAGCAAAATTTCGAAGCTGTAACACCGTGTTGCGTATCGCTTTTCAGTAGTAGTATTTTTTTAACATTTTATTCTTTCGTATTGGTCAAAGTTTAAGCTTGAAAAAAAAACAGAGGTTTAAATCCAACTCAAGCGCATATATAGACATCTTTAAATGGAAAAGACACGAGTCAAATTTTCATTAAAAAATATGTGAAACTTCTTTATTCGGTGGAAGTTGAATATGAGTTCGGAGATTTTACGTGAAAAAACACAATAACTTTGCAAACAAACCAATCACTTTAAATGCATTTTCAAATGTAGCGTTTATTATCTCCTTCGAAAATGGAAAATGGGAACAATGCCTCACCGACAGAGAGTGCGTCTTTCTGTTTCGGCAATGTGCCACAGCTGCCTCGCGTTTGTGTGTTTTCCTTACCGCAGATTAATTACGTGTTAAATAAATAAATGGGAAATTGGATGTGGCGAAAAGTGCACTTATCTATATGTTTTAACAAATTTTTAATATTGTTCTCTCTCGCTCTCCCTCTATCTTTTTTTCTTTTGGGCTACCGTGTTTACACAATAACCTTGGCTCGACTTGATGCACGAACGATTGCACAATACATATGAATATACTCTAACCATAAGACAATTTTTAGAGTAACGCGTGAGCGCGATGCCTGTAAATTCAAATTTTTAATTCGAATATGGATATGGTTTCTCTCTTCCTTAAAAAAAAACAGGAAAAACATAACAAGTTTGCACAAAATAGTGAAAGTAAACTTAATTGCGTGTGTTGGAAACTATGGTAAGCTACGCACTAAACACTAAACCTATTCCTTTGTGGTTCAGAACGTGCATTAAACAAGGCACCAATACAAATTGCTTGCTCCACATTGCATTCGTGCAGTGCAACGTACTTAACTGACTTTTGTGCGATTTCCTAAACAGCAAGAAACACGCTTAGTACACATCGAACTGTGAGCGAATTGAAACGAGTACAATCAACACACCGATATTTTTTTCTATTTGAAATGGTTGCCTAGGAATAGTTTGGATAGCGGCTAATGTGGGATTTAATAAATGTGGGTTTGAATGTTGTCGTGTACAAAGGTACGCGCACTTCGATCACGTTCAACAGCGGAAAGGTTCAACAAGAACGAGTAAACATCTGTGCAAAACTTGCGATAGAAAACGATTTCTGCGCCGATCTTCCTCTCGATTCTCATGGAATGGAAGGACAGCTAAGTCATCCGACCCCGGTGGTGCCGAACTGCAGTGCACGTTCCAATCAGAAGGCTATTTCGTTCCCGGTTCGCACCTGTGCCGGTACATTGGGTTTTTAGAATACGAGTTAGTGTGTGTGTGTGTGTGTGTGTGGTTGTTTTGTGTTCGTTACGTTTTTTCTCTTTAAATAGATATAAAATTGTACTATTAATCTGCGTTGCAACGAGTGTCCCTCCCGTAAGTTCACTGCGTTCGATCGAGTGAAATCTTCTAACTAGTAAACGGCCGTATGAGGCAGTCTCCTGATTTTATCGCACAGTAAATTAATCTACAAATGATCCGAATTGTATCGATGTTAGATTTTGGTTGCGCCACGGGTTCACCTACCATAAATATCGTATATAGTATGATCGCTTTAGTTTAGAAAAAATCCACAAAGATGCGATGGAAGAAATGAGTGACGCTCCTAATTGTTGCTTACCGGACCGCATAATAACGGTCTGATGATGTTTTGAGCAGGGTGGTTTTGTAAGTTGCCTACTGCAGTAGCAGTAGCTGGCAAAACCTTACCCCGCTCGCGTGGACTAGCTCTCCTCCTCGACGGTGCAATTCTCGGTTTTCGCACACAACTCGAGCTACGAGTTTCTGCCCGAACCATAGGAAGAAGACCCACCACCGTTCTGCTGCTGCTGCTGCGTTTTCTGCTGCTCCAGCTTTGCCTTCCGGTGCAGCATCTCCTGCTTTTTGTGCTCCCGGTGGAAGTCCTCGATCGTGATGTTCAGCCGGAAGATGTGGTGCATGATGAAGTCCTCCTCGAGAAACTTTTTCGGCGGCGAGCGCAGCACGGCCAGCGTTTCGCACAGCCCGTTGCACTGCGCCCGGACCTTCTGCGGGCCGAGCGTCGCACCGATGATGACGAGCGCGACCTTGAAGAATATCCGGACGCCCTCACACAGGAAGCAGTCCCAGACGCGCAGCAGCGTGTCCCAGGGCAGCGTGCGCGTCATCGCGCACAGGAACCAGTCGGTCATGTACAGCAGCGGGTCGACGTTGTGCTTCTGCAGGTGCCGGTAGGCGGCGGGGGACGTTTTCTTCAGCAGCCGGTTGAGCATGCCGGCATCGCGCTGCAGCATCTCGAGCCCGGGCGTGAAGTAGTTTTCGAGATATCTGCAAGTGGAACGAAAGACGGAGGCAGGGCACGATTTGGTTGCTTGCTTGGCTGTTTTCGCTTGTTTGGGAGATACTCCCGGTGGCAAACTTACTTGTCACAGACAGCAACGAAGCACCAGAAGGCCTGCTCGGACGGAAGCTGCATAAGCAGGAAGGCCGCAATCGGTGCCTGCGCCTGACAGTACCCAACCGTCGGATTATACACCGAGTACGCCTTCAGCACGTTGTACAGCTCCTTCTGGCCGGGCTTGTCGTCGTCGATGAACATCTCGTGATGCGGGAACTGGCGATGCTGGTCCTTGCGGATCTCGTCGATGATCTGCGGATTGCCGGGCTGCTCCAGCATCTGCCGGTAGCCGTCGGGAAACTTGCCCATCAGATGGTTGGCGCCGGTCAGCAGAAACCAAGCCTTCTGTCGCACCGCCCCCGGAATGCCCTTCCTGCAGCGCTCACGAACCTGAAACCAACCAATGACGGAGCTCGGAATTAGCAAAAACCTTTCGGCAGCTTAGCCCAACGGCAAGTACCTTTTTGTAGTTGGTGTTCATGTACTCCGCCCAGTGCGACGTCATGTGGATCCACTTCTTCTCGCGAGCGATGATCTGTTCGCGGGTTAGCGTTTCCTTTTTGGGTTTTTCCGAAAACTGGTTACCGCCGTAGAAGCCGTGCCGATCGGGGCACATCGAACTACTGGTCGAGCAGACCGACACGGTGTCGGCATTCTTGCTTGACTGGCGCTGCAACAGCGACACGGACGTGCTCGAGGCACTGCTGTTTGATGTGGGAGACGCCGCCATAATCGCTGCGGCCATGACCGTCGATCGTGCGCTGCTGACACGTCCAACGTTGCTGCACTGGCGCTCCGATGCAATAGCCGCACCAGCCGAAATGTGTTCCGTCGTGTCGTTGATATGTTGTGATATGATAACATAAAAGTCGCTCTGTGGACGAGGCAGAATTCACAAGAGAAGATCCACGAGTTAATATAACCATCTTGTCACAAAGTTCATTTGCACCAATCTTTGGGCTTAACTGAAGGGAAAGTTGGCTGGGGGAATCTCATCGCACGACACAGTTATTTCATAATTCGTTCGCGAACCGCTCCGCCAGCCTCCGCCGGCAGCGCTCACTTGAATTGCACGGGGGTTCTCCGCGTTTTGAGTGTCTTTCGGCTTGTCACAATTGCAACCCTAACCTCAACCAAAACAACGGACCATTCAGGTGATGGGACGATGATTCTCACGATCTATTATGCATTTTCCGAACCATGCGCTCTCTACTAAAGTGAAAGTTTCCAGCTCGCCCAAAGCGGCGGGTCCAAACGCGAAAGTAACAGTAACGACGGCTTCATGGCTTACTGGGTTCTGAGTTTGGATTTGAGATTCCGGTCAACTTGTGATTTCAATATCCTAAGGACTACTGCGTGTGACAAATGCTCCTCACCTAGCACGTACTGCTCGACATGTGACGCGGGAGCTCGACACTCAAGTCCTCCAAAACGTGTCGATCGAACTATCGATCGCATTCGGCTAGTCAAATCTACCCCCGGACGCGCTCGCAGTAAACGAAATCTATTTCAATAGTTTTCGATTTATTTTTGGTACGTTTGGAACGCTTTGTCGTAGGTTGTGGTTCGCTAGAGGGATATTACTGTCTGCATGCACCACAAGCCAATCCCCATCGGGGAGAATCGGGAACAGCTAATTCCAAGCGTTTGGAAGTCGGAACACCGACAAACGGGGAATTGGATTGCCTAACCGTAGTTAGCAAAAACCGAGCATTGCGCGTCGCGTGAACATGCATCTAGACAGGGCAGCGTGAGCTAAATATAAACCATCAAATTAGGATGCCAAACCACCAGTGCACGCGGGCTGGCTTCTAGGGTGTGTAGGGGGTCATGCTGTGTTCCATCGTTGAAATGACTTGGGCCACAAAGCCGGAACACGCCCGAAACGAAGGGTAGGAGCTGCAGTGTCAACCAGAAATGGCTGGGCTTGCTGCGATTCCTACAATGGTGTTGAGTTTCGGTGCCAGCAAAGATTCTTCTGAGGGTACTTCTTGGGCTGGAAATAAATCAACAAGCTATTCCGAAAACCACTCACCCTCTGACACACATCCGGTGCCGGGGAAGCTAAGCGTGTCCCAAACACCGATTCGTTGAACATTTCCGAAGAATTACGGTTTGTTTAGAAGACTCCTCGGTGCACATCGAGGCCCAAACATGCCGACGGTGTTACAAGCATAATCTAATGGCTAATAATATTAGACCTTATGTATCTACCACCTACTGGCCATCATGATATGTTGAGTCCTATTCGACTTGGTTAACGAAAAACCTGCTCAAAGTAACACTCATCCATCATACGTCGTCGCGTACAAGGTCCATTTATTTCAATTGATCTTCATCATCGTGCGGCCGGACACAAGTGATCCAGAAGCAACGTGTTTGAGAGGCTGGGCAAACGGAACCCATTCGCCGGAAGATTGCCAACGCAACGTTCGAATCTGAATGTGCGCATAAGCCAGATGATTCGTTTAGTACAAACTTACACACAGAATGGCATAGCGAATTGGGTGGCGCGGTGGAGTAACCCTGGGTGGGCAATTTAGTGGGTGGAGAGGATGTGCTCAGCTGTTGGCCACACGGTATTGAGTAACAACCCACGTGGGATTGGAAAGGAAGAGGTCTGGAATTCGAGACGCGAGTCAAACGTGAAGCATGAGCAGGCGGCAGTATTACGAATTGCGGGCGAAATTTAAATGCATTTCAACATGACCACGATTTCCTAGTGTTTGAAATAGTTGTTTGCACGATGCTTTCACAAACGGTTGCATTGGCTAACTAGCTCGGAGTAATGTTACAATTCAATTTGAAACCAAATTAACTTCCAGGAAACTTCAAGTGTCCAGGCATTCTCTGCGTAACTAGTAACAATATTATTTAACTAACAATATTATGCTATCATACGGATACACCTATACGTGAATAGTGCAACTAAACACTAGTTCAATGTTCTTCGTGCAGAATTATTTACAAAAATCGCTTCATATTAGAATATTAGAATATGGAATATGGACATGTAGCGAATAAATTAATTATCGAGCTATAAAGTTATGTTGTCTACTAATAGTCAATGTATTGCAGCTGTCATACACGCTGAATACGTTTATACGCGCTAGTTACGTACTTCTCCCTAGCTTCTAGACTGAGCTTGTGAAATCATTTGACGCAGTTGCCATATCATGTGCTGCGTTTGTGATAAATGTTGCTATTCTTGCCTTATCATCTGAAAAACCCTGTAAGATGCCAGTGGGGGTTGACGCATAAATATATCATCGCCAATAGGATCCATTTAACAAAAAATCAAAATTTTACCTATCTTGTGACGAAAGGCATAATG
>KZ067274.1:21856-41194 GCA_002091845.1 Anopheles cracens | reverse complement strand
GGGCGTCGAATTGACGATCCGTATCGTCGGTGTGCGTGTCGGTGGTAACGAGTTGCTGAGTGTCGGGGTAATCTGTACGCTCTCCTTGTCCGTACCGTCGTCTTCGTGCGCCGTCCCCGTCGTACGGTCACAGTCCGTGTCCCCGGCCATGGACGTACAGGCACTTCGGTCGAATCGATCGGTTGCACTACCCATTGTGAAATCATCAATCTCATCGAAATCGTCATCCGCCACCAGGCTGGAGTTGTGGTCCTGAAACGATCGTGACGCACCGAACGCGACCCCGGTGCGGGAACAGCTGCCAACGGAAAGGGTCGATCCGTTGCAGCTGTCCGTCTTCATTCGATGATGTGCCGCATTGCGTCGTTTCGCACCCCTCCCCAGTTCGCCATCGGGTGGAACCACTTTCCGATGCTGCAGTCGGAAGCACGCGACGAGCCACATCACCGCCACCATGAAGAACCCGGTCAGGCTGGAAAGCTTCCGGTACACGTACGATTTCGTGCCCTGCAGCACGCGCCTTCGGCGCCGCACCTCGAGCAGCTTCTGCACGATCGGATGCTTCAGCAGCGTATCGACCGTGGGGCGTTCGGTCGGTGCGGGGTTCATCATGCTGTGGATGATGTCCCTCAGCGTGCAGGAAATCCTCCGTGTCAGGTGCTCGGGAAGCGATTGCCCGCTGCGTAGCCTTTGCCACATGCGCCCATTGGCGGGCAGCTCCAGATTGCAGGCCAGCTCGAGGGTGGCAATCCCGAGGCTAAATATGTCCGCCGCCTTGGTGTACTGGCCCTCCATTAGCTCCGGAGCCATGTAGCGCGAATCACCCTCGGTCGCGTACCGAGCGTTGCCTTTGCTCAGATCGAACACGATACCGAAGTCGGCCAGCTTGCAGGTACCGTCGTCCGTGACGAGAATATTGTCCAGCTTGATGTCTAGATGGATAAGGTTGCGATCGTGTAGGCTCTTGAGCGCCAGCAGCAGATCCACCAGTATCGACCAGATCCGCTCGTCCGGCAGTTGCTGTTGTTCGCGGGCGAACACCTCCAAGTTTTCGCGGCACAGCTCCATCTGCATGTACAGCCGGTCGTCCTGCTCCCAGGCGTGGTACAGCTTGACGCAGTTTTCGTGGTCGGAGAACTGCTCGTACCGGCGCACCTCCTCGAGACAGAGCTGCCGGCTCTGCGTGCTGCGGAAGAAGGTTTTCGACTTCTTCACCGCGTACAGCCGCCCGTCGGTACGGCTGCGCACTTTGAACACCTCCCCAAACGAACCTTCGCCCACCTTCGTCAGCTGCTCGAAGCACTGCTCGTAATACGTTTCCGGTTTGTGGCGATTGTAGAGTGTGCTCAGCTCGGTGCGACTGTCGTCCAGCCGGAAGGAGATCACACTTGCGGTAGACGTATTGACGACACTGCGGTTAAGTGGATGCATCAGCTTCGGTGGTCGTCGTCGCTCGAACGCATCGTTTATTCCACGTCGCTGGAAAGGGAGAGTGGCCGTCAAACGAGGCTGCTAATAGCGTTTAAGCCGACGGCGCACAGGACTTACCTGCTTGAAGGAGAACGATAAATCGTCCTCGTCGAAGAGTTCCGGCAAGGGTAGTGGCGACTTCATCATGGACCCTGCCTCAGTTCCACCAATAACAATCTTCCCAACACAGCTTAATTGCGTACATTAAATAAGCGGCGCACAACTTCACAAATAAATTATTCCTTTTCGCGAAATAATACCACGCACTATGAATAATAAATTCTACGAATCGGGAACGCCCGCTTAATTCGGCATTTTCAATTATACACACACCCAAAACGCCACCGAGATTGCGCCCACCGCCCGTCCGTCCGTTTCGATGGATCGTTGTCGCCGTTGTGAGGTTAGGAGACTTTGGCGCTTCGCTTCGGTACCGCTTCAAACAGCACCTCTTCCTACGAGCTAACTTTTTCGTTGCTTATCGTTCGCGACACAAAATCACACGCACATAACTAGAGGACTCTTTAGGTCACTACAGTTTATTGCGCATGATGCACCCGCTTGCATTATTGCATTACGTTCGATTGCGTACGAGATTTTTCGGCATCTCCTTTGTTTTGTTCTAAAACACACTGATTCGCGGTGCAGCGTTTTTAAAATTTGACATTTGCGCCAACCGTTGTGTTTTGACAGCTGTGCAGGGTTGGATGGTAGCCCTGCGGTGATTCCATGCCATGAGGTTTTCCGTTTTTTATAATGAATTTAACAAATTTTAAGTTTTAAAACTTTGTAAAAAGTAAGAAATGTCGGGTTTAGATTTTTTTTACAGTCGTTCACAACTTGATTCGGGTTAATTGTACTGAAAAAAAAATCATTCATCTTCTGGATTCTGGAAGTGTTGCTGTCACTTTCACCGATTTCAAGACGAATAGCAACCGACAAAAAAGCAAGCGACGGTTGTTCTATTGCTCATCGTAAACAACGCTCTACTTTACAAGTTTTATTGAATGAAACGTGTATTTTCTATCGGTTTTAAGTGTACAGACGAAGTATTAAGTCTCCACTATATCGTTATCAGCATTAATTAACAAAGAGTGATTTCAGACGCACCTGGTAAGAAGTAGACGCGCGCGTGTTGCCCCCGCCCGAAAGGCATCTGGAAGATGCTTTGTTTTGTGCCGATGTTCGCAATGGCGCATGCAGAACACTGACCCATCTCTGCCTGCTTTTCATTTTCCCAGCTCACATGCCCCGCGAAGAAAGATCATGTCTACGGCGGAGGCGTTCAAGGAGCAGATCCTAAAAGTGCGCCGTAAGGTACAGTTGTCCTGTGATTCGAAGTCGCTGCTGCACGCGCTCCAGGAAAGCAAGCGTTGCCTGAATGGATTGGTTGCCAGCGACCCGAAACACCATGCGATATGCGTGGCCCATCTCGCCAAAGAATTGCTAGACTGGATGGCGGTGAAGGAAGATCACGAAGTGGAAACGGTAGCGGCGAAGGAATGCATCGTGCTGCTCGAAGATTTATTGACCGTTTGCCATCAGGGGGAGAAAACGAGCCGGCATTATCTCGTGACCCGGCTGTACAATGCGATCGTTGCCGTGAACAGCAAACCGACCAGGCGTCGGATTAAGTTAGTGCTGGCGCGGCTGCTGAGTGGTTTTCCAATCGGCGGCGACGAGCAGGCGGAACTGTTCGCGCGGGTGAAGTGTGTCGTGCTGAAGACGGTACAGGAAGCGAACGTGTCATCTGCCGCCCTCATCCCGGCACTGATTGAGGAGGGTACTGATTTGGTGATTGAAATGCAACGAAAACTGCTCGTACATGCGGCCGGTACTGAACGCAACTCGGATGGCGTGCGCCATTTGGCGTTGACACTGTTCCGGGAAGTGTTCGACAACGGGATGGCCGTGTTGTGCCGGCTGTACTCGATCAGCGCGAAAAAAGCGCAGCAGCTGTACGAAACAATCACCGACACGATGCGCACCGTCGTACGACCGGACGAAACGGAATTAATCAGTTTGCTTGGTGATGGGATGGGATTTCTGGAAACGATTCTCGGGTATGCCGGCGGGGAACATCCGGACTACTGTCAATTTGCGCAATTTATCACCATGTTCGAAGGAATCAAGAGCGAACCGTACGCCAGCTGCTACCGCGTGGTTTGCTCACTGGTACAACTCATCCGGCAAGATAATCCAACGGACCGGCAGATCGATCGCATCACCGAACGGGTTCGGGCACTACACGATGGTTACGCTACCACGCTTTCGCTGGTGGTGCGTGTTGCGATCTTTCTCACCTGCCAAGCCGTTCCGTACCTGTATCGATTGCCGCAGGAGGCGGTGCTCAAGGTTTCAAATGCGGCAATCGGTCTAAGTGAAGCGTTAATGCAGTTTGTGCCGCATTGCCCGAAGGAAAGCGTACAGGCGCTGTGCCGTAAGTGTACGGGCTCCCGACGTCATCTGGCAGACAAGCTGCTGAGTATGCTATTGCATTTGCACATGGTACAGGCGAAAGCTGGAGCTATGGCACATCCGGTTGAGCGTGTCTCTCAGCTGATAAAGCGAAAGCTAGAATTACTGGAACAACTTGACTGCGAGCGGAAGCAAATGCTGATCGATAGCACGATGCGACAGAGCGTTTCCTGGCTCAAGCACGTGCTGACACTTCTGCGCGTGAACGCGAACGAGCTGGAGGGGAATTTGGCCGATATTGTGCAAGTTCTGAAACTGTTGATCGCGGTACAAAGTCGCTACCGGTTCGATTATCTACCTGATCTGCATCTCGTCCGGATGCTAGAGAATAGCTACGTCGACCAGACAACTGCTGTTGGCGTCTCCTCCTGCTGGCCAGCCGTTAGCGTTCGTATGCTGAAGCTACTGCTTATCATCCGCGAGCAACCCAAGGAGACCGGCGAGGAACAGCACACCGCATCGATCAGCTCAATCGTACGATCGATCATGTGCTACCAGATTAACGCACCGGAAACGGATTCTATTCGTAAGCTCACCATCGTGCAGCTGTATGAACAACAGTCCTTCGACACGCACGGCTTCACGTTCGACTGTGCGCCCTCGCTATCTGAAAAATTCACCATCCTTGCCGAGGAGATGGCGCTCGCGGCGAAGTACCAAACGTCCAACACACTGCCGGTGTGGGAGTATCTGATCGAGCTGGCCAAGCTCGGTGATATACGCACGAACTGTCTCACCTTCGGCATGGCACTCCATGGATTCAGCGAAAACGATGCCGAAAAGCTGCCGCCCCCGATGCTGGAGACGCTACGCAACGCGCTCGACTCGTACCGGCCGGCGATCGGGCTGGAACGCATCAAGTGCTGCGCTGCCCGGGCCATCCTAGCCTATCACACATTCAGCCTGTACAGTCGTGCGTACATGCACCACCTGCAGGACATACCGTTCAAGAGGGAACACTTTTGCAGCAACCGTATCGATGAGGTGCTGCTCGAATGCCAGCTCGAGCGGGAGGCACAACTGCACACCCGGATGGAAGCAATCCGGCTACACTACACCGAACTGTTAACGGCTCTGGCCGCCGATGGCTTCCGAACGCTCTGGGTGTTGCCCTCGATTGCGCAGATTTCCAGCATAATGGACAACACGGCGCGCCTCCTGCATCTCAATTACCATCCGCACCGGGCAGTGGAGTTGCAGCTGGTGAATCTGCTGTTGGTCGTGCAACGCCAGGCCGAGCGTCCGCACGATCAGTGCGCCGCGCTAGGATTTCTTCTTGAACACCACCGGCTGACGGAGGTGGCACTGCAGAGCTTCCGGACGGTCGATGCCGGAACGTTCAACACGCTGGAAGACCTTGCAAAGCGCGCGTTACGCTTGCTTCCCCCCTCCGACGGTACCCTCGACGACGTACCGGACAATCGAAAGTTCGCTCTGCTAAACCTTCACCTCAGTCTGGCCGTGTATTGTGGGGCTCGGGCAAAGCATGAGCAAGCGCTCCGACTCATTAAACGCGCCTTGTCTCACATGCAGAAATCGTCCGGCACGGAGGAAACGATCGGACCACTGCTCCGGGGACGCACCGCGCAAGTCATCTTTCGGCTCGCGACCGAGTACGGGCTACCGTGGCCCGAGTCGGTGACACCGTTCGCATTCCTCAAGCGTATGATGGAGAGCTTCAATGAACTGCAAAAAATCGCGACCGAGCACACGTTTGCGCTGTCGCTGGCCACGCTCGATATGACGATGGCCGTGCTGCAGCATCTGATCGTGCGGTACGATACAGGCCCGCTGGTGGAACCGCAAGTCGAGCAGCTGCTACGGTTTGTGCTGCGACGGGGTGCCAGTTTGCGGGCGATACAGCTGCTGCTGCTGTACGGGCAGATGTGTGCCGATATGGAGAAATTGGAGCGGTGTGAGGTAAGATCGGGTTGCCGGCAAGAGCTGACTATTCAGGATTTTGATAGATTAGCGCAGGATTCTATCGCCTTGACTGATGGAAGTAGTTGAGACGTTAATAGCTTTATACATTTCATGTAATACACTCATGGATGTTTTTTGTTAATTTTTCTAGTTAGGATTGTAGTGTTGAGTAGCTAGTAGCCTCAAACGCCATGATCGAGTGGTTTTTATGATCCATGAGCTAGAAAAAAGATGTTCTTATCAAAATGTAACCCTTCTAAGTACTTATTTGAGACATTGGTAAAAAAATCTGATGAATCTCTTCGTTTCGTTCATATTTTCAGCTTGCCATAAGTTACCTTGATCGTTTGCTAATGCTGCGACCGATTCTATGCAGCCATGAGAAGGAAAACAGTAAAATTACTGATGAATTGATTCTATCCAACGGTCCGAAGGCTGGTAAAGTAATCAATAGGTCGCCCATGCAAACATCACCCATCGCCGACGTCGATTTCGTTGATGACGAACGAGAAGCAGCACCAAAGCATAAAAACCTGCAAGTAAGTATAGAAGTTGAAAAGTCTCAAATGCAGAAAAATAGTTGCAATTATGGTTTTCTTTCTTTTTCGATAGGCGCTCCCATCGGGAAGGCCATACCTTGCTGCGGACGAAGAAGCATTACCCAATGCGACAGTCGAGGAATATCTCATGTTCCATCATTCCCCGAACTGTGACTGTCGCTACTGCGCCTACCCACAGTACAAATCGTTGGCGTTCCTGACGGCGGCCCTCGCAACGCGTCTCTCCGTCCTACAGGATAGCACGCCATCGGAACGCATCGAACGTTCCTACCAGACGCTCGTCGAGCACTGGCGGACGCAAATGTTTCCCAGCTTCACCACCTGGGCGGCACCGGCATACCGGACGGATCTGACCGTTGGTGTGATACAAACCCTGCTCCAGCGGGGTCAGTTCCTGGTGCGGCAGGAGCGCTACGATGCCGCCCGTAAAGCTTACGGGTGGGCTATGGACCTCTTCAAACCGAACGTGATCGATCCGGCACTCGGGGAAGACGTTCAGTTCGGTATTAGCGCGCTGGACATGTTGGTGGCACGTGCAGCGAACGGGCTCCCGAAACGCCAAAAACAAACCCGATCGATGATCGATCGGCGGTTCAGGGAGATGATTGCGCGGCACAATAAAACGAGCGATGACGACAGTCTGCAAATGGCTTCACTAAGCACGAAGTTGGCCAATATGAACGTGAAACCGCGCACAGTGGCCCCGCCGAAGACGGTCGATCGTGTAAACGAGCTGGTACGGCAGGCAGCCTCAAGGCGCCATCAACTGAAAACCACCGGCGATGGATTGTTCTGCGCGGATGCGGCTGTCATACCGAACCGCGCGTATTCCGCTTCGGCTCGCAAACCGCAAGCGGTGAGCATTTTTGTCGACTCCCCACCGGGACGAACGGCGCAGAAGAAACCGACGGTGCCGGCCACGGTGGGTCGGAACGCAAAACAGACAGCAAAGACTGCGGATCCGATGGTTATAAAAGATGCTGGTGGTAGTGGTGGTGGTCGTCGCAACACTTCAAAGAACGGACGCCAGAAGTCAGCTGAATTAAAGTCTACGGTCAAGCAGGGCAGAGCAAAACGAGAACTGATATCCGAATCTTCAGTGCCCGTTACACCGATCCGCAAGGACGCCACCGATTCCTACAAGGATACTCTCATGAAAGGGAGTCCCTTCTGCACACCTACATCGCGACCGGTTACGGCCGGCGTGGCTGCTACAACCGGGCGTAAGGTACGTCGTCTGGTGATGGATGAGTTCCCAAGTCTAAGCGGTGAGAGCGACACGGATGCGACTACCCAAATCACGACGCCCCGGGTGGCGCAACAGAAGCAAACGGACAGCCCGGCCCTGAATGGCTCGTTCCGGGATGTGCTCGTGCTGGGATCGAGATCGAAGCGCGGTTTCACAGAAGACGACGGCGTGGTGATCGTTCTGGACGACTCGAACGAAACCAGCCATCAGTCGGAGGAAGCGATCGAAACTAGCTTCAACCACAGCCACGCCGTGTCGGCGGACGGGCGCAACGGGCTAGCGCTGAGAACCTACTCCGACCGGAAACGAATGCTCGGCAGTGGCGGTAGACCCTTGTCGGCCACCAAACGCTGGACGCCACTGTCGATGGCGACAGCCAAGACGAAACTACGCTTCGATGATCCTAGTCCAGACCATAAGCGCAAGGCTGCTGATGATGACGTGATGGTTGTAGAGGGGCACGAGGAGAAGCAGAAAGCACAGGCTGAAAGGTCTTCAGCACGTTCGCGCATGAAAACCGTGCTTGCACCACCACCGGTTGTGGGCAGCGTCTCGGTAGAACGGGTAGAACCGCGCGTGAGCAGCATCGCGTCACGTACGAGGCTACGACGGAAGCAAATTTGAGACTGAGACACACTGAGATTTAGATAAGATTAAGGGTGGCAGCATACGCGGGTGATGCCGTCAAATTGGCAATGATGAACTGTTTTCTTTTTAAAGGTATTGAAAGTAATAAAATGAATTAATAAATGAAATGTCGCTACTCCTTCAGTACTATACTCGAATGAAACCCGATTGTGACGAATATTTATTGATGTAAGGTTTCAAATACAGTTAGAGTGAGCGCTTAGAGTGAGATTATCGCTAGCGAACTCTGCTTTCCTTCAACACCGCTTGTTCTCATTCGCTTCTGGCCAATCAAATGATGAGATTTATTTAGTTAAAAAGTAAGAAATGCGTTTGCTTAAGCTTAGATCAGATCTTATGCTAAACCTGCAATATTCCGGTGGCGGATTGTCGATGATAAACTTGAGGTTCTGCTCCGGCCACTCGTACGTGAGCGGAATCTTCAGGCTGTCCGCACTGCGCGTACCGAGCTCACCGAAACTGTCGACCATGCGCGGTACGAGCCGATTCGGGATAAGTATCTGCACCCAGCTGCCCAGCACGGCGTACGGCGTCTGGCGGCTGACGATCGACCCGGTCACCGATTCGGCCACGAACGTGACCGCCATATGCTGTGCCTTGAACGTGAAGTGACGCCCGTGCCGAATACGGTCGCGCACGGCCAGCATCAGGAACTTGGCGGCGTACGGGGCGAGCGTCAGCTCGATGCCGGTCAGCGGAAAGACACGCGACGGAATGTTCGGATTATCGAACGGATTGACCATGTCGGAGGAGGTGGAACCGGCCGAACGTTCCAGTGCGTCCTCGTTCGGTTCCTGCTTGACCGCGATGTTACACGACGAGATGGACCGGGACAGATCCTCGTCCGGATCGAGCACCTCACGCTTGATATCGGCGGTCAGGAGCGCCCCTTTCGCCAGCTCCTTGAACGTGAAGTCGGCATTAACCCCGGCCAGATCGGAGCCCTCCTTCTCCAGGTCCAGCTCGAGCTGGCGGAGCGTTTCCGGGAACTGTTCGAACACGCTGCACGCGCGGGCCAGATCCGTGATCAACCACGGTCCGCCCGTGGCCGGATCCTTCTTGAGCAGGTTCAACACACCCTTGCCGTTCCAGCGCGACGCCTGCTCCAGCTCTTCGCCCGTCACGCCCACGATCTGCAGGAAGTCCACCCAGCCGAAGGGAGTTTCCGTGCGCGGCAGCTGTGCATCCTCCGCTATCAGCATGTGCTGTATCGCTGTCGCGGTGTCCTTGGTACCGTCGAGCGAACGGCGCCAGGGTATGTTGTCACCGGCGCAGAGCCGATTGCCGGACTGGAACACGTACTTGGCGAGCGATTGGAGCAGGTTCGCCGGCCATGTCGGTGGCCGCTCGTTGGCGGGCGCATCGGGCGACTTCACCAAGCGGAAGCTAAGCTCAAAGCCCATCCCGGAGCGTGGCTCGAGGCCGCCGGATGTGTCGGCCAGATGCACACGGCCATCGCCGTGCAGATCGGACAGGCCAAAGCTCACGTAGTGCCAGTGTGGTGGGATGCTTTGTTCCGGATCGCCCGCATTGTGGTACATGCTGATGTAGTCCAGTGGATCCTGACCGCCAAGCCTATTCGCAGAGAGTGCCAGCAACATTGTTGAGTATGTGTGTGTGTTGAGCTAGTAAAACCCAGCACTTACCAGTACTTGAGGACAGTAGTCACCTGCAGTGGGTTCGTTTGGTCGGGATAGATTCGGAGGCATTGCTCGATGAGTTTCTGCAAACCTCGCGGGAGAATGCGTCTCTTGAGCACGGTTTCCTTTTCTGCGGCATTCGTTGCCATGACAGGCGGATATTAAAACTAGGAAGCACGAGAAATTAAACGAAACTATAGGTTTTCTTACACTGGAACGCAGAAAAACAACCGCAACGAAAGGTAAACAAGCGATACGAGAAAAGAAAACAAGCTAGCGTCAACAAAAGAAACGTCAAATGGCATCATGCTCCCAAGGAACCATTTTGGTAAAGTTTACAAAAAGCTCAAGTAGAGCTTCGGTCGGAAATGGGGTATTCTGTTCGGCAAGGATATTTTCCTTTTCCTGGGATATTTTCCACATCCTCTCTAAGTATAGCTGAAAATGCTCGATTTCCCCGTGTTTGGGTTCACGTTTACAATTGCAAGTTTCACCCTAGTCGTTTTACAACGCAGTAATAAGTTTGCCTTTTGCTCTTACTACGTCTAAATTATACAGCTTCCTAATAGTGCTAGTAACCTAACAGTGTAAGTTTCCCGAATGATTAAATGTAAAATGTTTTATTTGCCTAGCCAAAGAACAAAGAAAGAACAAAGAAAAGAAGGAAAATAATAACCTGTATCCAAAAGCGTATATAATCAAATACTTAGTTATGATATGCAAACGAGATGATTAAAAATGTAACGCAATCGAAAAGCAATTAAAACGTTGCTCGTAATCACGAAAGTATTTTTTTTTACTACGAAGCATGTGGCAGTAAAAACTTTACGCGAGGTAAATGGCCAAATTATACGAATAACTTTATCCAACTTCAACAAACCGGCTGGGCCGGCATGTAAAGAGAGGCCGATCGAGTAAGGAAAAAAGCACGCAAGAGACAGAAGGAGAGTGAGAGGTAAATAAACATCCTTCAAATTTCGGGTGAAACAAAATCAAATCACTGTAGCGGAGGAATGTAAACGAAACAGCAAAAAAACACGTTCAATTACGTCCGCATTACGGACCGCGCTACGGTTTTTGTGTGCATTATTCGTCTGGTCGGAGATAAACTCCCCGCCGCGGACGGACCATTGGCATGATGGTTGCGCGAGGGTTAACGCCAAGCAGGTGGTGAAGCCGGAAGCTCAGGATCAAAGTAAGGTAAGGCAATACATGAATGTACAACCCCATACAACGTCGACCGATATATTGTTCTTTGTAAACATGAAGTATCATATGATAAAACAGATATATTTTTTCAATAGCGTAACCATTGTTGAAAGAGTAGTAGATTTTTAAAATTTTCCCTGTACCTTACCTAGATATAAAGGACATTTTGACGGTAGAGGATATTTTTAATACGTTTTATATACATAAACCCGTTTACAGTCGCTAAAGAATTTGATGCGCTGGAAAAGCGGGGATATTTTTTATTGTATAACCTTTTTTCCCGCTCTAAACTTTCCTACCCAAACCTCGCAACCCCTCGGCTAACGAATGGAGGATCCTCGGCCCCTCTTCGTACACCACAGCGCCGTACGCTGACGGGCAGAAGAAAATGGACCAAAAAATGGCGCACAGATCAAAGATGAAAGGCATTCCGGAGGCGAGTCGGGAAATCTATTAACGATTCGACCGAAGCGCGCGCGCGAGACCGGGCCGCATGTGAACCGAACGCGAACCGAACGAACCGCAACCCCTCAGCCGTTGCAAAATGGCCATTTAACCTTCCCATCCGCTGGCTCCACCTGTCTGGCCACCTCCCTCCCGTCCTTGCCGTCGTTCCTATTTCCTATTTTTTCATTATTATTTTTTCACTGCTTTAACCCCTCACGCATACCACCGCAAGTTATGGTTATAGGATTTTTTACCACGCGCGTAGAAAGTGAAATTCCGAGACATAATGCGTACGTACGGTGGGCTACGGGGGCTACGGAGTTTTTCGCCAAGGAGCAGGACTGGTAAACCCGCGCCACGGAACCAACGGTCCATCAATGTTGGTACTTTTACGGACACCGGAAGTACTTTCACTTGTTTGCTTCTTTCTCTCTCTCTCTCTCTCTCTCTCTCTAATGATCTCAGTCCTCCTTCATGTTGTGCGCTATCTTCTCCGGATGTCTGCGCTAGATAGCTACCTGGAATCTATGTTTTGTGTATTATTAGAACATTTCAAATTGTTGTTTAACTATAAGTGTTTTCATATAATAGCCATCATATTACATACAATAACCTCGAGATGCATTTGCATTGTTCCAGCTGCGAAGCGAAGCTTTTCCAATGACACAAAACTCCAAACAGATTTTCAAATTCCCCGGCCATCTTGTGCCCTCAAGTGCACGAACATTTAAATTTATCTCCTGCCGAATGCAACCCGTGAACGCTGCCCGTGATTTATGGGAGGCAATAATGAATAAATGTGTATACAATTTGTCTCCGGCCGGGCCGCTGCCTGCCACGGGGCGGCTCTCAAGATTTTGCAAACGAACTTGAAAGTTGTCTTGGCCCGAAATAAAGCAATAATTGGAAATCTGTGCGCAGAGCGGGTGGCCCCGGGGTATTTATTCTTCCCGAGGTGCTTTACAATTAGCACTTGATGGATGATCGGCTACGGCCTGGATGGGACGGAGAGACGGTCCCACGGCACCGACCGAGATGATACGGAAGTGAGGGTGTGAGATTGAGATTTATTTGATCGATATTAGCCGGAGCCGCTCGAGCCCGGGGTTGATATCCGTAATGTAGCCACTCTAGGCCAGTGCTGGGATCATGACGGTGTAAGTTCGAAATAAAGAACCACGTTCGTGCGAATGTGCGATTGTATCTATCACCCCATGAGCGGGGTTGATGAACAATAGTACAAAGAAGGTGCAACTCACATCAAAGATAACCAAATAGGAAGAGTGAGTAAAAAGATGGGAAGAAAAGTTGTCACACATTGGTTTGTCATATTGCAAAAACCACACTTTTAGAATACTCACTAGCAACACCGATACTTCTTTTTAGAACATGCATAAAAATAAACAAAATTCATCTCTATCGTAGTTAACTTTAAATTCAAAGTTACCTAACTATTTCTCCCTGTAAAAATCATGATTTATGTTTACTTAAACATAGCTAGAACAGGAAAACATTAGCAAAAAAAGGAAAAATAAATGAAAAAAGTAGCTAGAAATAAATGAATGAAAAATTGACATAAAAAAATCATAAAAGTTCCAAATCAGCTATAAATTTAGTTTACGTGTGTTTTGAAAAGGTGATATCGATTTCTACCTGATTAACAAGTTTTGGGGCTCTGCTATCTATGTATATCGTCCGAAATATATGCAAATATTTCCTCAACGCTGTCACAATTGCGTCCGATGTGTAATATGAAGCGAAGCGGTTGGGCATTTATAAAAAAATGCGACAACCTCCGCATACAAAAATATATAGAGTCAATTTTCATATACAGAGTTTACAACGCCAAGAACTGATGCACAACCAACCGAATATGAGAACAACAACAGCGACAATTTCATTAAAAACTTATCAGTTAACCAACTGGTAAAACCTTAGAGTATCGAAATTTATTAAGAAAAAAAATGAACTACTTTAAGGCAATCATTTTTTCAATCCATTACAATGTTCCTTCAAAAACATAAAAAGATCAACTCCATTGCTCATACCGAAAAAAAAACTAAATCCTTTTGTTCTGATTGCAATACTTTTCCTAGCGCATGGAAATAGCTTCAAGCTCAGCAAGCAACCGTCCACCACCGAAACCGTCCGGTAATTTGCAGCGGAAGAAGGTATTTAGGCATGTAAATTTAATCTAAATCTATTTAATGATCACCGTGATGACAATATTTGCTTTCGTTTGCCGCTTGAATGCACCGGCGTGGTCCGACCCGCGTTTCCGAAAGTGACACGGTGGCACAAAAGCGAAACCACTTCGCCCCGGCAAAGCTAGACCGGAACCAGACAGCACCAGGTTGGATGAATTTAATAAAAAAAAACCCCGGGTAGGGGAACGTGCGGCTTCTTGCCGCTTGACGGCAACGAAAGAATGTGAGGGCTGGTAGCCGGTGTCGTGGCGTCGCTGCTTTTCCGCCGTGGAAAATAAAAGTCAAAATCCCCCTAGTTCCACCAAGGGGTGCGCCTTCCCGGAAGGTTTGTGTGCTTTAAATTTGATTCGGATCGGTCATGAATGCATCGTAATAATACCCACACCGAGAAAAAAAAACATGCCTATCCTTTTGTGAGAATTTCCACTGGCCCGCGTGCGGTACCAGTCATATTCGGCAAGGGTCGAAGGGAGAAACGAAAAAAAAAACGCGAAATGAATCCCCTCCATCCGAACTGAACGCGGCGGCGGCGGCAAGTGGCCAAACGTCTTGTCCACCGGTAAGGGATGAACACGTGTTCCAGCGTCGCGACAATGCTGTCGACGCGCACCAGAGCGACACAGAGAGCGACCCGGCAATAAATTTCCCATTAAACACCACTTCCCCCTCGTTCGGAAGAGGACACCCGGCCGGCCAACCTGACTTTTCGTTTCGTGTCTGCCCCGGCGTAGCGCGCGCGTATTGCGTCCGCGTGTCGACGCTTATCGCGCGCACCGGCGTGGAAGGAGGCAGGAGCACTTGAGGCATCGTGTCCCTCCCGAGGGGCCTGTTTGATGTAGCAATAAGCGGGCGACACTGTTTGACGATTGTCGTCCGATGAGGTGTACCTGTTACTTGGCGTGTCGCGTGCGACACACGCTGTTGTTTTTAATAATGTCACAAATCCAGCTAATTCTAGTGATGGGACAGGGGTTGTGGGAAAAAAAACGAAACAGTATTCGTTGAGAGGGCGCCGCTGTTTACTGGAGCACTTGAATCTGTGTTTTATCCAGCTAGACGCAGCTACTTGAGACCGTGTGTGGGAATTGAATGGAAGACAGAAGGTTCGTTGTCTGCTGTAATACCTCACTTACTTGTGCTATATGGTTGGTATCCTATCAATTGAACTGTTATCCCAAGTGTAAACATTACAACAAGCATGCGGCCTACTCTGTTGACAAGCCTTCAATGAGTATGTTGTCAGTTTGAAGTGTGGAACAATTATGTCATCCATTTACTTTTGAACTTTTGAAAGGATGCATCTTATTTTAAGTTGCTTGTCAAACACGTTAATTTCGAAATACGCCAAATTCCTTTGGTGACGGGAAAACAATTCCAATGTAGCCAAGACGTCGAATTATTACAGAGAAGTGGTACAGAAAAGTGACTAAATACAAATCCTGTTCTGTCAGTAACTCGTGCAAATTTCGGGATGCTAAGATAATCGATCTACAACAAAAATGACCAGATGTCCAGGATAATATTGGGCAATGATAGTAATGGCCAAAGATAGTACAAATCTAGCATGAAAAAAAGTCACGGATACTTTACGAATGACCTAGCATAACCTAACCAAAGTAACATTTTAATAACCCAACTAACACTTGTTAAGTTGTCTTTTTTCTGGATCAAATTTGGCTCCGTGCATCTAATTTGTTGGTGTCCGGACTTTCCAATTTCGTTAGCTCACCAACTTCACGGTCCGAAACCCGAAAGGATAATTTTAAAAGTATTGTTTTTATATGTTACTCATTAGCGTAGATATCTAAAGTTTATAACTGTGGTAACAACGTTTGGCAACAATGGAAATAGTCGCAATGAAGTTGCGAAGAATGGTCAGTAAAAGTATCTCGTAAGCTGTTACAGTCACTTGGAAAGGTGCATGTGAATTATGACTGTCTTATACGCAGAAGAAAGTCGTATGACCAGGTTCGCATGCGCATGGGTTTGTGGATTCAATTCTAACCTGGATCATCTCTCCAGACACGCAGAATTCGACTATCTAACTACGGGTATAACAAAGAGAAGAACTTCGTGAGTTGTCAGCAGGACGCAGGACTGACTATCAAGACTACGGGTTGTAACTAGAGATGTGCGTACTGAGGAAGAGTGAGTGAGTGAGTTAAATCTTTGTAATGAAAAGAGTGGGTTAACTTCTAGTAAATAATGTTAATGGCTCTTTAGGGAGTCGTTATAATCAATCTCACTCGCGAGTGAGTAACAACTGGCTGGATAGGAATCCGAATCCCAAAAGAGTCGTTAAACGAGTGAGCCGTTATAATTGACTCCCTAAAGAGTCGCTAAACGATCCGAATCCGAATGGTGAATGAGTAAAAGTGAGTCAACTCCCTGAAAAGAGTTGTTATTCCCATCTCTAGTTGTAACAAAGTAAAAGAAAGCCAAAAATGGCAGACCTAATTGAGGTTGTTGTGCCATGGACTAAGAAGAAATCTTAAATGGGTTGTTCACCCGGCGGAGGGAAAGATAGATACAAGAATAACAAGCAATGTACACACCTATTGTTTGTTATTTCAAAAGACACCTTTATTTTATACTTGCTGTAGAGTTACTGACAAAATATATCATTCCTGGTTGTGTTGGGCCTTGAAAAGGGAGTGTAAAATAGAAACTCACGATTCGCTGCACTAAATTCGACCCGATTGGTCACACGCTTCCTCTAATGAAACCACGGCACGGTTATCAGCGGTAATCGGCAACTGATGAGCGAACAACAGCGATCAAATTGATTTCCGCACGTTTCTACGGTCTTTCCAAACGACCGGCACCTGATCCATTACACCTACCTACCGTACTCCGCGCTACGTCCAGCAAAACCTCCTAATGGCCGTGTATTATTACGCGCCAAGTGGGGCAACTTCCAACGTCCTTTTATTTCCCTTTCTCCGAGCTTGGGCGAGGGTGACGGTGCGCGTCTTGCGTCCCACTCCCATCTCCCTCCCTCGGGTATCCCTGCTGGCTGGTGATCATTTACGATTTACGGCCTATTACGTCCAAATTAGTCGTATCATCATTATTGGATTTGCTACATTCGGTTGACAAAATATTTTAATAACGCACATTCCAACCTCGCCGTTCCTTCAGCACCCATCAGCCAGTCGAGTCAAAGGAATCCCTGCCGAAGCCTCGGTAGGGCACCCTCTCGGTCGTTTTGTGCTCGCTTTACCCTCTATCCCTCGTCACATGCGCGCTCGCTAAGGGAGCGCGTCGGAAAATGGCAAAAACAGGAACAAGGGATGTCTTCTTCACGCGGGAAACAAACCGAGGATGACATCCACGGCCAGGGTTCCAGGGTTCACCCCGGGCAGGGTGGGACAAGGGCAAAACGATCACGATAAACATATTGCTGCCCGAGCGCATGGTCTCCCGTCTTCCGTGGGCAATTGTGGCCCCTGCTGCAGCAGGCAATTTATATTGACATTATTAGTTTCGAGTGGCCCGGTCCGAGCCAGCCGCCGGGAAGAGATTAAGCAGGGACAGTTTGAATCGATAGAGGTGGTTAATCTGTGCGGCACGCTGTATGTTTCAATAACATGCACGCAAACGATCGCTCGGGGATTGTAAAATTACCAACCGTTTGCGTAAGGAAAACGATTTTGGTGTGAGAACAAATCAGTGTTTGTTGTATTGAAGACAAGAATTGATGGCCATTGGACTTTGAAGCGTTTGAAACAGATATTCACAACATACGCCGTATAGCTCGCTTTGTAAATGTTAGGTTAACTGGACGATAACTTGATAACAAACAATACCTACTAGTTGACCCGGTACACTTCGTCCCACTTAATTAATACAGTTAGCTATTAGCCACCGTATAGCTATCAGAAGTTATCACCAGATAAAAAGGGAAGAGTAAAGTGACTCCGATTTTGAAACTTTCGACCATTTTTTGCATTCAAAACACTAATTATATTACTTAGACAACGTGTCTGGCAACTCTCGAAAAAGACAACCAACCAACCTATGTTCGATTGAGTGCGATTGCGACCTATTGGCGTTCATCATTTGGTTCAAGAAGTGTTGTTTTTCATACCTTACTTTATCTTCACGATTCATGAATCTACACAGCTTAATGAATCTTCAGGATTCAAGCGTTGAAACTCATGAATCTCTAAAGTATCATGAATGTCCAAAGGCTCTTGGATCTGTACAGATCAATCGTTTGCGCATCAGGTTAGAATGTTGTTGGTTTACTTGTCATGGGTGAACTATTATTGACTGTAATAATAGTAATTTCTTCTGAGATTCACGAAATATTGGAGATTAAGAAATCTTTTGAAATTCATGGATCTTTTAAGTTTGAATCTCTGTACAATTTTTCGAGACTCGAAGATTCATGAATTTAAATGATTCAGATTCATGAATCTAAATCTCCGTTACACATTGGTTTTCAAAAGCCTTACAAAATATCCTACAAAGTTAGACAGATCATAAGGCATAATAATATGATAGCATGGCTTGATAGATAATGATAGATAAGGCTTTGTTGGATAAATTTTGCAACTCTCTTTTCTACAACCTGAGAGACAGTTTGTTCTCCACCATTTTTTTTTCATCTGAAAGCGTCTGTTCCGAAATCAATGTAATCTGGTTGCTTCATGTGAGATTATTAGAAATTTTCAACAATCTTTTCCCACATTCCTGTCTCCGTAGGATAATTCATCACAAGCAGCACGTGGTAGCAAGCGGACCGTTCCCCAGTCGGGCGTCTTTTCGTCGCGTCCTGTTCCGTTCATCGGTCGGCATCCGTTTTTCGGTTGTTGATGTCGCTCCGGCCTTGCGAGCCGCATCCTCCATCACCGTTCGCCGCGAAATTATCTATAAAATTTTAATTAAACTTTCGATATTAATTATGGCAAAACAACAACAGCGTCCCATTACGTCAGCTTCCCGGCCGGAGCGCGCCACCGTCGTTGGCCGGAAGGATCAACCGGTGAAACAATGGCCAATGGCGAGGTTCGTCCCAGCCGCTGTCCCGGGTGATTATTAGCCGCCACCCCCTTCGGTGACCCTTCGCAGACCCTATCCGCGGTGATTTCTCGCGCGCTCGCTCCAGATTATCACCCATAACAATAATAATCACCGCGCCGCGCTGCTCGGAAGGCAAATTTTAATTAATGCGTTAATTAATTACCATTTTCGCGGTGCCTAGGTTATGCCTTGTGTACAGCGGCGTAATGTGCAGCGAAACCCCCTTGGCGTGGAACCATAATGTCACCATCAATGGATAATTTATAACTTTCTCCATTCCACCGCACACCTTCACTTTTTCCGGCGCTCGGCTCGGTTCGCCTTCGACGTGCCACACCCGGGCTAATGGGATGGAGTCTCGTCCGTACGTTCGGGACATAATAATGACCTAGGGAGCGGTGAGGTGGCCGGGTCCTGCGGGCGAACATTTTATTATATCATAATAAGCGCGGCCGATAATAATGAGCCCGCGGCGCAGT
>KZ067271.1:34168-45301 GCA_002091845.1 Anopheles cracens | reverse complement strand
CGGAGCGAAATAGCATCGTAATCCCACTTGATCACGATTTCGAGCCCGAAAACACCTCGGCGCTTGAAGCACATGGTGAACAAACATAACACACACACACACACACACGCGCACGAAAAAAATCTACACTCCCCACTCACTCGCACGCACCGCAACGGTCTTTGAGGAGCATTTTGAGATGCGCCAGCGTGCCGGGATGTGTGTAAAACGGGTACGGGCACCTTCTCGGAAGTGCCAGCGCAAGGCGGGCTATAAAGGCAGAGCAACATCACCTTCGCAGTGAGGGTGGTCTGGCGGGGACTGGCGCTAGTGGTGCCGGCCGTGCAACGCACGAAGACGGTAGAGTCTTATCAGCGGACATCCATAAAACTTCAAACCCAAGCTGCAGGCAGCCGGGATAGTGTTTCGCAGCTAGCCCGGACACGGGAGGGGTTGAAGATCCGGTGCCAATAACACCGGTGTCCGACGGGGCAGGCTCGGGCAGAGTTCCCCGAATGCCGGACGTTCGCAATGCCCCTGTGGAAGCAAAACAGAAGCAAAAACTACGACCTTTACTCATTGCAAGGAAAAGCCGAAGCCGTCCTGCCAGTCCGTTTGATGTGCGATCGGGTAAAACAATAATCCCGTTCCACGGAGGCTTTTTACACTCTCAATCGACCGTCAAACATTCCGCCTTCAAACCCGACCCGATCGGTCTGCCCAACCCGCCCGCCTCATTTATCACGACCGTCAACTCCGGTTGCGTTTGATCCACCCGGGGGTTTTCTGCCGGCCGGAACCGGTGGACGGTGTTGATTAATTATTGAAATCGGCAACTGGAGCCGAGGTCCGCCACTACTGCTGTTGCTACCAGTGGCGCCACCTGTCACAGCGCGGAACACGGCGGTCGGCACCGTGCCCCGGGGGATGGCAAATTACCATACCGGCTGGCAACATTATTATTTTCATTATCTGCATCAACTCTGCCCGAGCTTATCCCGTGTTAATCCGGCAGCGATGGTGCCGATGATGAGGCCCGGGATCATCCGTTCGTCCAGCGGAGTTATCTATTAATTATGGCCCAACTGTAATGGGTCAGATAGCTGTCAGCGGGGGCAATATTTCGTTGGTGCCTTTGGGTGACCTACTTGCTACCTTCGCTCACGCGCGATACGATATTGCGCTCCAATCGGAGTCCGGTGTGGTAGGGGGCGCAATTTGTACTGGACGTTGTGTGCATGTTGTTGGCTCCTGATTATAGCCTCATCCGGCTCATCTCTTGTCCGTTCGTTTGGAAGATGTTGGAAGCGAGCTGGGAACTGTGACGATCCGCACGAGAAAGATATTGATAGCTACCAGCAGACCAACAAGTTTGCCTTCAGTTTGAAATATTGTTAGGGGAAGTCTTGGCTTGGAACTTCCAGCGCTACTGCAAACTATGTCCCTCCGCTTGTTGCTGTTGTTATCGCAACATTCAAGAAACACACTGCATCATTGTCAATCAGTATCGATTGTAGTCTGAATTGGATTGTATTCATAGCAAATCTTCGCCCTGCCCCCCCCCCCCCCCCCGTCCTCTTCCCGGTGCGTTTTTGTTTCCAAAGTTTGGCAATAAAATTCGGCTTGCACGAGCTCACTTCTTGGGTCGCAGTGTGTCCGAGTGGCCGTGTGGCAATTTGAGATGATTGAGCCATTTCGTTAGGCTGTTTGGCAAGTACATTTGCCAAGTAATACAGAGGTTCCTCACATCCGGTCGCTTGCACCTTATTTCTCATTTCTTCGGAATCACCGTCTTGGAGCAACAGCTTTATTTTTTAATTATTTTTTAAATAAAAAAATGAGTTTAAAACGAGATTCCGTATATGGCCATATAGTTTTGGCACATGGAGCAATGTTGTCGATGGCGAAAACAGTTGTAAATGTATTTGTAAAAATGTGTAAAAAACATAAAAAGAAGTATATGTTTACTGACTACAACTTAGTAGAGCATCACTTTCAGCTATCTCGGCAACTTTTCGGTCTACTCTCCAAAAAGCTGTTACGGACCCTAGTCACTTTTGGAAAACATTCGGTCCGAATGTTTGGAGACACTTACAGATTTTTAATTAATTTTGGTTTAGGTTGTGGCTCACCCCTTACCTCCCCGATCGCCATCTTCCATGGCAACAGCATCAGTGATAGAAACACGTCCAAAAAGTTCGAAGGATACCTGATTATAAGCGTCAAAATGACCCACCACGATTCAGGCAGGATTAGATAAAGCCTAGAGACTAATAATTTTCCCAAAATGAAGAAAGCCATCCCTTCTTGGCAAGCAAACCAAAATATAAAAAAACGCAGCCGAGCATAATCTTATTAGGATGGACTAATTAGCGCAAGGGTTTATGGACTTTGAACGGGATGGTAGAACATATTGGAACGTAGCATTACAACTTTAACAAACGCTTGCACACGAACGGATCCACCGGAAAGACTTCCCGGCCCATTCCCACGCACTGGCACGCTTTAAATACGGACATGATTGATGAGGAGCGGCGTTCCCAGCGGGTGTACGCACATTTTCCACCAAAAAACCCGCGCGCCCAGCATCATGAGGTGCTAGTAGACACCGCCTCGGTGTTGCGGACTCCGTTTCCCTCGGTGGGGTTATTTTTGCGCATTTAGATCTCTATAGAACCGGCGCCAGCATCCTATCAGAACCGTCTTCTTCGTAAGCTTTAAATAAGTCTGGCAGGAGCACGGAGGTCGTTGCGCCAAAAAATGAGCAGAATGTCGGAAGGGTGCAGCGCTTGGTGGCTTCCAAACCACCCTCTGTGTGTGTGTGTTTATTTGATTCATCCTCTATCCCTGTGGGGAGTCGTTCTGTTTGCCCGAGCAACCATCTTTTTTTTTTGTAGTATTTTGTCTGTGACCGAGAGAGGGAGTGTACGGAAAGATTGGCCGAACGGCAAGCTCGTGCTCCTGACGGTAAACTGTCGCCCGGTAAGAAGGAGCACGTCCCAGCATCCAGAGCCGTGCCCGGGAAGGGCTGTGCTTGGTTGGGAGCAGGGGATAACAACAACAGAACAGAGCTGTCGGATTAGCAGGCCGCCTGGCGTGTGCAAGATCATTCCAAAAACGCAGAGACCTAGTGACGTACCAGTGGCGAAACGTCCATGGGTTGCTTCTCCGCAGCGGACGAGCCATTCGGTTGAGAAACTAGCTGGGATTAGATGTTTTAAAGCTCGTGCTTGCAGGCACCAGGCCTGATTAATGACCTCGGCAAGCTTGCGAAGGTAGTCGCAGACGCGCCACGAGCTGGAAGCAACTGCAGACACGTATAAATATCAGGCTGACCCAGTTCTGAAGACTCATTTTCTGTCTATGTTTGGAAACACTCATTGGTACAATAAACAGCGAGCAGTACTTCATGATGTTGAATAATGCTACCTAAAGGCTAGGACTCGCCCTTCTTCCCGTAGCATCGCTGCCGCTAGCCGGCAGCTACTTAACCACCGCCCGGTAAAAGCTGCTAATAAAATCATGGCTACCAATCGCTTGTTTCCTACTGACACGCTCCAAATGTCAAGTGTCATCCACATTTCCACCAGCGTCGGCGTTACGCAACGGTACGAGCGTCCCGTCCGGTGGCTCCGCAACCGGGCTGCGGTTAAAATTGTCGCAATCCAACTGCACTCGGTGGACGAGTGGAGTCCGTAAACGAAACGACGCTACCAAACGGCCCGGGCGCAGCGGGGTGGGAAATAGCTCATGGATAGCCATCATCCGGTCGCGAGCTCGTCCGGGGGACGCTTGGAAGCACATAAAACTTCATTTACCCGCGGGTGCTGGGATGAAATGGTGTTGGGGTCGCACTGGCACGCTTTAAATACGGACATGATTGATGAGGAGCGGCGTTCCCAGCGGGTGTACGCACATTTTCCACCAAAAAACCCGCGCGCCCAGCATCATGAGGTGCTAGTAGACACCGCCTCGGTGTTGCGGACTCCGTTTCCCTCGGTGGGGTTATTTTTGCGCATTTAGATCTCTATAGAACCGGCGCCAGCATCCTATCAGAACCGTCTTCTTCGTAAGCTTTAAATAAGTCTGGCAGGAGCACGGAGGTCGTTGCGCCAAAAAATGAGCAGAATGTCGGAAGGGTGCAACGCTTGGTGGCTTCCAAACCACCCTCTGTGTGTGTGTGTTTATTTGATTCATCCTCTATCCCTGTGGGGAGTCGTTCTGTTTGCCCGAGCAACCATCTTTTTTTTTGTAGTATTTTGTCTGTGACCGAGAGAGGGAGTGTACGGAAAGATTGGCCGAACGGCATGCTCGTGCTCCTGACGGTAAACTGTCGCCCGGTAAGAAGGAGCACGTCCCAGCATCCAGAGCCGTGCCCGGGAAGGGCTGTACCGTCTTGGAGCAACAGCTTTATTTTTTAATTATTTTTTAAATAAAAAAATGAGTTTAAAACGAGATTCCGTATATGGCCATATAGTTTTGGCACATGGAGCAATGTTGTCGATGGCGAAAACAGTTGTAAATGTATTTGTAAAAATGTGTAAAAAACATAAAAAGAAGTATATGTTTACTGACTACAACTTAGTAGAGCATCACTTTCAGCTATCTCGGCAACTTTTCGGTCTACTCTCCAAAAAGCTGTTACGGACCCTAGTCACTTTTGGAAAACATTCGGTCCGAATGTTTGGAGACACTTACAGATTTTTAATTAATTTTGGTTTAGGTTGTGGCTCACCCCTTACCTCCCCGATCGCCATCTTCCATGGCAACAGCATCAGTGATAGAAACACGTCCAAAAAGTTCGAAGGATACCTGATTATAAGCGTCAAAATGACCCACCACGATTCGGGCAGGATTAGATAAAGCCTAGAGACTAATAATTTTCCCAAAATGAAGAAAGCCATCCCTTCTTGGCAAGCAAACCAAAATATAAAAAAACGCAGCCGAGCATAATCTTATTAGGATGGACTAATTAGCGCAAGGGTTTATGGACTTTGAACGGGATGGTAGAACATATTGGAACGTAGCATTACAACTTTAACAAACGCTTGCACACGAACGGATCCACCGGAAAGACTTCCCGGCCCATTCCCACGCACTGGCACGCTTTAAATACGGACATGATTGATGAGGAGCGGCGTTCCCAGCGGGTGTACGCACATTTTCCACCAAAAATTCTCTCTCTCTCTCTCTCTCTCTCTCTTATTTGCATTCTCTGTCACTCTTCTCCTCAACTCCAGCGTAACACGCCTCGGTGACGGTTGCTACGGGGTATTTCTCGCCCGGGTCTTTCTTCATACTTCTTCCACACCCATCAACCCAGCCCAGGCACAAGGACATGGAAGATCACCGCCAGAGCTCTGTTCGGATTAGCTTTCCGTTTTGTCTTTGCCGTTTTTCCATTCACGAATGAGTTTTAAACACCAGCCCCCCCTATAGCAAACTTGTCAAACTGCGTCCTCCGTTCTTGGCGCGGCGCCGCGCGGTTAACTTGTACATTCGCATGCGTCCTCTTCCCGGTGCGTTTTTGTTTCCAAAGTTTGGCAATAAAATTCGGCTTGCACGAGCTCACTTCTTGGGTCGCAGTGTGTCCGAGTGGCCGTGTGGCAATTTGGGATGATTGAGCAATTTCGTTAGGCTGTTTGGCAAGTACATTTGCCAAGTAATACAGAGGTTCCTCACATCCGGTCGCTTGTACCTTATTTCTCATTTCTTCGGAATCACTGTCTTGGAGCAACAGCTTTATTTTTTAATTATTTTTAAAATAAAAAAATGAGTTTAAAACGAGATTCCGTATATGGCCATATAGTTTTGGCACATGGAGCAATGTTGTCGATGGCGAAAAAAAAACCTTGAAAATAAATCGTCCAGCTCTCATTATCGCAGCTGCTCTAGGGACGAATGTGAAAAAACCTTTTGAAACACACCGCCGATCGTTCAAACCTCTCGCTCCCGCTCACACCCTTGCACCCGACGCGACACTAGCAGGGAGGTGGAATGGTGCATCCGCAACTGCCAACGCCTCGGGGCGAACACGTGTGCACCTCGGGCCCCATCGACTTCGGGGCGCTTCAGGGTGGTCCCGGCTATGTCGGTGAGGCCATTTCCAATCGCTGAATTGTGTTTGCATTAGCCGTTCGGTTCGATCTTTGAACGGCGATGTCTATGACACGCTACACTTCATTCGCATTGTTGCGTTTGCGGCTTTTTATGATCTGCCAAACCCGGACTGCGACATTTGAACGTTCAGCAAAACAAAGCAGAACCGGGTGCCGGCGGCGAGCGCTTTTGACGGCGAACATCCGCTACTTGTGCTTCTTCGAAACCGTCTCGGCTCAAGCTGGGTAAAGTTTTTTAATTATTTCAATCTATCTAAGTCATAATTAGAATCCGTGCGGGAGAGTTGGAAGAAGGGCGGTTGGAGCGGGCGTGAATGTGCGCACCTAAGGTGCGTTTTCATTCTCTCTCTCTCTCTCTCTCTCTCTCTCGAACAAGTTCTGTAAGAAAAATTCATAGAAATGTAGGAAAGGTTAGTATAAACAAATAACTCAGTTTTCTGAAACGTATTTGATGGTTTGTTGATAAAAAAAATACCATATTAGAGCCATATTAGAGCCGAGCACATATCCGGATCGTGCATATAGCTACTAAGCTACGGATATTATGTTTTTTCAAACATTACATGATTTTTTGAATGTATAATTGTTCTAGGTAAGTCGGTTCAATTTGTGTATCGTAACGGAATTTTTAATCTTGATCCGCTTGTATAAACGAACGCGCGATGTCATTATTGTTCCCAATGAAAAATAATTGCCATACGTGGGAAATATGACTTGATGAACATGAAGATCTTTCTGATAGAAAAGAACATAGTACACGGTTGTTGAAAATTTCCTGTTTGGGTAAGAAAAATTCTGGTGACATCTAGTTTTGATGTGTAAAACTCTGTATTATAATCCCGATAATAACATTTCATCTATGTCGTACATTAATATTTAAGCTATCTTTAAGTCTCTGGATCATATAAGTTATAAAACTCTGCCGTGGGACGTTGAGACTAAAGTTGGAGTAAGCATATGCTCACACATAAGATGTCCGATTGAGTTCGAAGATAGGTTTGGAAACAAATATAACGTTTTGTTGCACCCCTGCTACTGGTCCCAGAGTGGAGTCAACCGAGGTCTCATCAAACATTCACCGTTTTCTCGTTCCAAGGGGTGGCGTAAAACAACAACAAAAAACCTTGAAAATAAATCGTCCAGCTCTCATTATCGCAGCTGCTCTAGGGACGAATGTGAAAAAACCTTTTGAAACACACCGCCGATCGTTCAAACCTCTCGCTCCCGCTCACACCCTTGCACCCGACGCGACACTAGCAGGGAGGTGATAGTACTATTACAGGGTTTTACACATCAAAACTAGATGTCACCAGATTTTTTCTTATCCAAACAGGAAATTTTCAACAATCGTGCACTATGTTCTTTTCTATCAGAAAGATCTTCATTTTCATTAAGTCATATTTCCCTCATATGGCAGCTCTTTTTCACTGGGAACAATAATGATATCGCCTGCACGTTTATACATACGAGTTTGATATTTGATCTTGACCGTATTTTAGACAACCGGCTGCACGGTAGAAACCCCGTTTTTTATTTTTATGATCTTGAATTCTAGGAATGATATTTGTATCATATTGGTAATATGCAATTTAATTATATTTATTTTCAAAGCGATACAGTCTATAGAATTAAAAAAATAATCTAATATCTTAATAAACATTTCTTTTCTTGAATATCCTCATTCTTTATAATAATTTGTTGATTTGGTGATTGTCATAGACAGGGTTAACCATTGCATGCAGAAGTACAGGAACTTTACCCATACGAACGAACAATCGAACAAGTTCTGTAAGAAAAATTCATAGAAATGTAGGAAAGGTTAGTATAAACAAATAACTCAGTTTTCTGAAACGTATTTGATGGTTTGTTGATAAAAAAAATACCATATTAGAGCCATATTAGAGCCGTAGACGCTAAACGAACAGGAAGCAACATAATGAGGTGGTGCGTTTGAGTAACTCTTCTCTTCTGCTCAGAGTGAAGGGTAACGCGCACGGTGCACCTCGATGCACCTTGAGATTATATTGCGCCGCCGCCGGTGCGGACGTAATCTGCCTGCGCGCACCGACGTTAATGTCTAATTTCACGGACACTGGTAGCTATTAAATGGCGTGATATCTTCGGTGCAATTGATGTCCGTCTGATGTGGCGGTAAAACGCTTTTGGATGATACGTTTTGGATGATACGGGCTTGGATGATCCGTTATGAAACATACAATAACATCAGCTTTGTTTGTAAAGCTACTCACGACATACACGACGATTACATCCATCGTGATAACTGTGTTGACACAGGTGACAAACACCAATAAGAGTCTTTTAGGAGCGTAGTACACTCTATATGTAACAAACGGAAAGGAATAGATTTGTGTGAGGTGTCTTGCGTAAACTTGCCCTCACTAGACACTGTGTTCCAAAGTTACAAGCACAACAGTGAAGCAGTGTCGCCGAGCGCTCCAAAAACCATTTGCATCCTAGCTTCTAGTGCAAGCTTTTGTGTCCAGTTTTGTACCCGAAAAGCTGAGTTTGGGTGTACTAGCAGAAACTAGCACAAACTAGCAGGAACTATCGACCTTGCTCTGGATCTAGCAAGTACGGAAGGTTTATGTAGGCAAAAAAATGTATATAGTTAGCTAGAAAACTACAGAATAAACATCACATGTTTGCCTGTTTTCTAACCTAACTTAAGTAATCCTAGCAATAATATCTAGTATAACCAAACAAATAATCCTAAAATGATTGGAAAGCTAATCAATCTAAAGTAGATCTCGCCTTTCAGGTGAGGCACAAGGACATGGAAGATCACCGCCAGAGCTCTGTTCGGATTAGCTTTCCGTTTTGTCTTTGCCGTTTTTCCATTCACGGATGAGTTTTAAACACCAGCCCCCCCTATAGCAAACTTGTCAAACTGCTTCCTCCGTTCTTGGCGCGGCGCCGCGCGGTTAACTTGTACATTCGCATGCGTCCTCTTCCCGGTGCGTTTTTGTTTCCAAAGTTTGGCAATAAAATTCGGCTTGCACGAGCTCACTTCTTGGGTCGCAGTGTGTCCGAGTGGCCGTGTGGCAATTTGGGATGATTGAGCAATTTCGTTAGGCTGTTTGGCAAGTACATTTGCCAAGTAATACAGGGTGGGGGGGGGGGGGGGGCAGGGCGAAGATTTGCTATGAATACAATCCAATTCAGACTACAATCGATACTGATTGACAATGATGCAGTGTGTTTCTTGAATGTTGCGATAACAACAGCAACAAGCGGAGGGACATAGTTTGCAGTAGCGCTGGAAGTTCCAAGCCAAGACTTCCCCTAACAATATTTCAAACTGAAGGCAAACTTGTTGGTCTGCTGGTAGCTATCAATATCTTTCTCGTGCGGATCGTCACAGTTCCCAGCTCGCTTCCAACATCTTCCAAACGAACGGACAAGAGATGAGCCGGATGAGGCTATAATCAGGAGCCAACAACATGCACACAACGTCCAGTACAAATTGCGCCCCCTACCACACCGGACTCCGATTGGAGCGCAATATCGTATCGCGCGTGAGCGAAGGTAGCAAGTAGGTCACCCAAAGGCACCAACGAAATATTGCCCCCGCTGACAGCTATCTGACCCATTACAGTTGGGCCATAATTAATAGATAACTCCGCTGGACGAACGGATGATCCCGGGCCTCATCATCGGCACCATCGCTGCCGGATTAACACGGGATAAGCTCGGGCAGAGTTGATGCAGATAATGAAAATAATAATGTTGCCAGCCGGTATGGTAATTTGCCATCCCCCGGGGCACGGTGCCGACCGCCGTGTTCCGCGCTGTGACAGGTGGCGCCACTGGTAGCAACAGCAGTAGTGGCGGACCTCGGCTCCAGTTGCCGATTTCAATAATTAATCAACACCGTCCACCGGTTCCGGCCGGCAGAAAACCCCCGGGTGGATCAAACGCAACCGGAGTTGACGGTCGTGATAAATGAGGCGGGCGGGTTGGGCAGACCGATCGGGTCGGGTTTGAAGGCGGAATGTTTGACGGTCGATTGAGAGTGTAAAAAGCCTCCGTGGAACGGGATTATTGTTTTACCCGATCGCACATCAAACGGACTGGCAGGACGGCTTCGGCTTTTCCTTGCAATGAGTAAAGGTCGTAGTTTTTGCTTCTGTTTTGCTTCCACAGGGGCATTGCGAACGTCCGGCATTCGGGGAACTCTGCCCGAGCCTGCCCCGTCGGACACCGGTGTTATTGGCACCGGATCTTCAACCCCTCCCGTGTCCGGGCTAGCTGCGAAACACTATCCCGGCTGCCTGCAGCTTGGGTTTGAAGTTTTATGGATGTCCGCTGATAAGACTCTACCGTCTTCGTGCGTTGCACGGCCGGCACCACTAGCGCCAGTCCCCGCCAGACCACCCTCACTGCGAAGGTGATGTTGCTCTGCCTTTATAGCCCGCCTTGCGCTGGCACTTCCGAGAAGGTGCCCGTACCCGTTTTACACACATCCCGGCACGCTGGCGCATCGCAAAATGCTCCCCAAAGACCGTTGCGGTGCGTGCGAGTGAGTGGGGAGTGTAGATTTTTTTCGTGCGCGTGTGTGTGTGTGTGTGTGTTATGTTTGTTCACCATGTGCTTCAAGCGCCGAGGTGTTTTCGGGCTCGAAATCGTGATCAAGTGGGATTACGATGCTATTTCGCTCCGGAGCACGGGAGCACACGACCGTTTGCGTGTGGGTGCGCGTGTGTGAGTGTCTGTATGTGTGTGTGTAAGAGAATTAACTTCGCTTTGCCTAGCTATCACTTTTAATAACTTGCTCCCGTTCTCGGTAATCTCTTCAACTTTTTTTTTTGAAATCGCACCCAACGCACAGGAATGTGAGACTTTTCTCACAATCTTCGCCGTTCTCCGTTGCCGCCGTTGAAGAGTAGGAGCTTAAATACCTCACACTCGAACACACACACACACACACACAGTTTTGTTTAAGTAAAGGTCTACGCTAATGTCGCAGCTTCTTCTGCTCACATTAAACGCTCTGCTGACGACGTTGAATTGTTTT
>KZ067271.1:13816-25198 GCA_002091845.1 Anopheles cracens | reverse complement strand
AACAGAAACACAGACTAAGGGACAAACGAGAGCCATTGTTTTGTAAATAAACAGGCAAAAAAATGTTAAATATAAAATAAACAATTGTAAACACTATTGTATTTTGTATATTTCATTGTATTTATTACGGAACGGAAGGTTAGCTGAAGATTTCTGAAGCTGGTGGAGCCATGTCCAGGCCGATCGGGGGCAATGGACAGACTGACAGCTGTCAGTTTGGATTGGGACGAGATTGGCACAGTGTTTGGTCACACAGGAGTTTACACAATAAAAGTAAAATTAATTAAAATATTACAAACCAACATTTCGCCCACCTTATTAAACGATTTACAAAAGGCATGCTTCGATAAACATATATTTTAATATATATTTACATATTTTTTATGGCTACACATTTTTCCATTGTGCAAATTTACAAGAAGTGTACGAAAGACCAGGCGCCTCCATCATCGCTTCGGCACGGTAGGCGAGGCGAACTTTGATCATGGGGGGGAACGTTAAACGATTTAAATCCAATTGCTTGATCCGCATAGTTCCTGACGCGTAAAGAATAACGATTAAACAATTAAACTTTAATTAAATGAAGCGACCTACACTTAATGTTACCACTAGTAGGAACTTTATATATTTTGACGACTAATTTGAATCCGGCACCACTTTTACCTCAACGCACTCTCTATCTCGACGCACCATCCAGCTCTCTCCATCCTCCTCCTCGATCGTTCAGCGAGAAGTTTTCGTACTTTTTCAAGATTTTCACCATAAAGGAGAGGCGGGAAAGAAATAATAGACGTAAAATCACGAATGTTCTGTTCAATCTTTGGCTAAATCTCTGGTTGAATACGGCTGGAATAAGGCGGAAGAAGAGCGCTGCTTGCCAAGATAATCTGAAACTTTGAAGAACCCTAAAACTTACGGCCGGGGGAAAATAAAATGGGGATCACCTCAAGACTACTTTGAGGACGAAGACTTGTTCAGATAAACAATTCACAGAGTACTTGCAATAATCGTTCTTGCGAGTTGTTTCACGTCCTAAAGAAGCTTGTACACTGCTTTGTTGACAAACAGCAATACATTTATTTAGGAAAAATAATATTTTATTCAAAAGTTTCCCAAATTTCCCAAAAGTTTCCCAAATCACCCAAAAAATTACACACCAGGTGCTATTTAATTCTTTTCATAACTTGAACTCTCATTCATAACTTGAGTTATGCAAGAGTTATGAAACGCTACTGTATAAGAAAGCTGATAAAAAAAAATGTGTTTGTGGAAAAAACCCCCCCCCCCCCTCCTCCTCCCCCGTTTCCCATCGCAACGGGCGTCAAAGCATCGTTCTGGGTGTTGGCGTCGGAGGATGCTCAGGGAGCCGGAATTGCATTAGCCCGAGTTTAAGTGCCGGCCGAACGTGGAGCCGGAAACAAAAACCCATGTTTAGTTTGTTTTTGTTTTTTGCTGCGCCTGCCCGTACGCTTCCCGGACATCCCACAGCAGAGCCAGCGTCCGAGGCGTCAGTTTGACGGAGGATGTTTTTTTGTTTGTTTTTGTTTTTCGAGCAGGTGCTTCGAGGAAAGGTGCCTCAACGCTCCGACGGGGCTGGGCCACCCGATACGGCCGCTATCCTTTCCGGCGCCATGCGGGTTGTGGTTCCCCGAATCCGTGCCGGCAGCTCGTGCTCCAGTGACTTCGGCCTGTGACAGCTGACACGAGGTCACACCACGCACACGGGTGGCTCCTTTGATGGCTCTTTTGTTTTGCGGGAGTCAAAGATTTTTACCTTTTCTTTGTTTGTCTCGGATCACACAGAATCGGATCGCTTATCGCTCTGGCAGGCTAGAGACCTAGTCCCTGCACGCTCCGGGCATCGGTCGGTCCTACGTACATTATAATCCTGATCAAAGCGTAAATCCGATAGCGATAACGTTCGTCCGGTACATGACTTATTGTCACCTTGGACGCTATAAAGGCGTTCTTCCACGGAGTAACTTGGAATCGGGCTTCGAGTAGCAGGAAGAGTATCTAATACTGCATATTGTGTGATATCTGGTGAACACCTCCCGGGCGAACACGCAAAAGCAATCCACAAAATCAACACCCTTGAGCACGCGGACACCAAACCGGTGATGGATGGCCGCCCAGTTCGATTTGAAACTAGGGATCCACAAAAAAAAACCTTAAGGTGATGATGGATCGCCTGCCTCGGGAGTTTGGATTAATAGTTTCACTGGATCGGAGAGCGAATGGTGTTGCATGGCAGCCAGTTCGTCAGTTATAGAGTTTGGAGAAAGGCGACAGAGGGTGCTCCAAATCATACGAGACGCCTGTGCGAAACGAACGTGTGAGGAGATGAAGATGATGTTCTACAAAGTTAAAGTCATTAACAGTCAAAATTTGCTCCATGTTCCATATACTCTGTAAGTTGGAGGATTGGCTCTAGAAGTCTGTGCAGGGTTGTTTTCCTACTATCTATCTCTGAGTATAGTCCGGAACCAATAAGAACTTGAAGCCATTTTGCTTGAAAGGGTTTTAAAATTGGTGTAGTGCGTACAGAGCAGAAGAATCACAGTACCAAATTCGTTTGAGATACCGGATATGTCCTCATTTTACCGCAATGCGAGTTTCTTGAAGGGAAACTTGCTGGGTAGTAATGAACGTTGTTGTTAACCCTATAGTTTATCATTCAAACGAGGCATCCACCAAAGCTTCATCGTCGTTAGCCCGGAGACTAATTGTATGATATATGTGGACGTTCTTAGATTGTTTTGGAATAGTGACAATAACCATGTCCGATGTCTGTTTGAAGGCTATGCGTTTTGTAGTTCAATAAAAGGAAGTTAATACGTATCTGGTATACGTATCTAGATTTCAACATTTTATTATTCAATTGTTGGGATAAACTATTGATATCCGTAAGCCCACCTAGCTACAGAAAGAGTATTATGTACGCGAGTCACGAAAATAATAAACAATTCTATGCCTATAGACAATAGAAATAAAAACGGCGGACCCAACAGGGCGTGAATATCGCTCCACTCTTTTGTAGTGTCGACTGCTTGATTCTGGGCTCCTTCGGCCGGTAAATTCCCCTGGACAGGAAGATCTTCCCGCTCATCCGCAGTATCGGTTAGCTTCTCATCATTGGTCGGTTCGCCTTGCTGGACAGGATGATCTTCCCGCTCATCTCCTGCCAGCGCGTCATCTTCGTCCGGCGGACCCAACAGGGCGTGAATATCGCTCCACTCTTTTGTAGTGTCGACTGCTTGATTCTGGGCTCCTTCGGCCGGTAAATTCCCCTGGACAGGAAGATCTTCCCGCTCATCCGCAGTATCGGTTAGCTTCTCATCATTGGTCGGTTCGCCTTGCTGGACAGGATGATCTTCCCGCTCATCTCCTGCCAGCGCGTCATCTTCGTCCGGCGGACCCAACAGGGCGTGAATATCGCTCCACTCTTTTGTAGTGTCGACTGCTTGATTCTGGGCTCCTTCGGCCGGTAAATTCCCCTGGACAGGAAGATCTTCCCGCTCATCCGCAGTATCGGTTAGCTTCTCATCATTGGTCGGTTCGCCTTGCTGGACAGGATGATCTTCCCGCTCATCTCCTGCCAGCGCGTCATCTTCGTCCGGCGGACCCAACAGGGCGTGAATATCGCTCCACTCTTTTGTAGTGTCGACTGCTTGATTCTGGGCTCCTTCGGCCGGTAAATTCCCCTGGACAGGAAGATCTTCCCGCTCATCCGCAGTATCGGTTAGCTTCTCATCATTGGTCGGTTCGCCTTGCTGGACAGGATGATCTTCCCGCTCATCTCCTGCCAGCGCGTCATCTTCGTCCGGCGGACCCAACAGGGCGTGAATATCGCTCCACTCTTTTGTAGTGTCGACTGCTTGATTCTGGGCTCCTTCGGCCGGTAAATTCCCCTGGACAGGAAGATCTTCCCGCTCATCCGCAGTATCGGTTAGCTTCTCATCATTGGTCGGTTCGCCTTGCTGGACAGGATGATCTTCCCGCTCATCTCCTGCCAGCGCGTCATCTTCGTCCGGCGGACCCAACAGGGCGTGAATATCGCTCCACTCTTTTGTAGTGTCGACTGCTTGATTCTGGGCTCCTTCGGCCGGTAAATTCCCCTGGACAGGAAGATCTTCCCGCTCATCCGCAGTATCGGTTAGCTTCTCATCATTGGTCGGTTCGCCTTGCTGGACAGGATGATCTTCCCGCTCATCTCCTGCCAGCGCGTCATCTTCGTCCGGCGGACCCAACAGGGCGTGAATATCGCTCCACTCTTTTGTAGTGTCGACTGCTTGATTCTGGGCTCCTTCGGCCGGTAAATTCCCCTGGACAGGAAGATCTTCCCGCTCATCCGCAGTATCGGTTAGCTTCTCATCATTGGTCGGTTCGCCTTGCTGGACAGGATGATCTTCCCGCTCATCTCCTGCCAGCGCGTCATCTTCGTCCGGCGGACCCAACAGGGCGTGAATATCGCTCCACTCTTTTGTAGTGTCGACTGCTTGATTCTGGGCTCCTTCGGCCGGTAAATTCCCCTGGACAGGAAGATCTTCCCGCTCATCCGCAGTATCGGTTAGCTTCTCATCATTGGTCGGTTCGCCTTGCTGGACAGGATGATCTTCCCGCTCATCTCCTGCCAGCGCGTCATCTTCGTCCGGCGGACCCAACAGGGCGTGAATATCGCTCCACTCTTTTGTAGTGTCGACTGCTTGATTCTGGGCTCCTTCGGCCGGTAAATTCCCCTGGACAGGAAGATCTTCCCGCTCATCCGCAGTATCGGTTAGCTTCTCATCATTGGTCGGTTCGCCTTGCTGGACAGGATGATCTTCCCGCTCATCTCCTGCCAGCGCGTCATCTTCGTCCGGCGGACCCAACAGGGCGTGAATATCGCTCCACTCTTTTGTAGTGTCGACTGCTTGATTCTGGGCTCCTTCGGCCGGTAAATTCCCCTGGACAGGAAGATCTTCCCGCTCATCCGCAGTATCGGTTAGCTTCTCATCATTGGTCGGTTCGCCTTGCTGGACAGGATGATCTTCCCGCTCATCTCCTGCCAGCGCGTCATCTTCGTCCGGCGGACCCAACAGGGCGTGAATATCGCTCCACTCTTTTGTAGTGTCGACTGCTTGATTCTGGGCTCCTTCGGCCGGTAAATTCCCCTGGACAGGAAGATCTTCCCGCTCATCCGCAGTATCGGTTAGCTTCTCATCATTGGTCGGTTCGCCTTGCTGGACAGGATGATCTTCCCGCTCATCTCCTGCCAGCGCGTCATCTTCGTCCGGCGGACCCAACAGGGCGTGAATATCGCTCCACTCTTTTGTAGTGTCGACTGCTTGATTCTGGGCTCCTTCGGCCGGTAAATTCCCCTGGACAGGAAGATCTTCCCGCTCATCCGCAGTATCGGTTAGCTTCTCATCATTGGTCGGTTCGCCTTGCTGGACAGGATGATCTTCCCGCTCATCTCCTGCCAGCGCGTCATCTTCGTCCGGCGGACCCAACAGGGCGTGAATATCGCTCCACTCTTTTGTAGTGTCGACTGCTTGATTCTGGGCTCCTTCGGCCGGTAAATTCCCCTGGACAGGAAGATCTTCCCGCTCATCCGCAGTATCGGTTAGCTTCTCATCATTGGTCGGTTCGCCTTGCTGGACAGGATGATCTTCCCGCTCATCTCCTGCCAGCGCGTCATCTTCGTCCGGCGGACCCAACAGGGCGTGAATATCGCTCCACTCTTTTGTAGTGTCGACTGCTTGATTCTGGGCTCCTTCGGCCGGTAAATTCCCCTGGACAGGAAGATCTTCCCGCTCATCCGCAGTATCGGTTAGCTTCTCATCATTGGTCGGTTCGCCTTGCTGGACAGGATGATCTTCCCGCTCATCTCCTGCCAGCGCGTCATCTTCGTCCGGCGGACCCAACAGGGCGTGAATATCGCTCCACTCTTTTGTAGTGTCGACTGCTTGATTCTGGGCTCCTTCGGCCGGTAAATTCCCCTGGACAGGAAGATCTTCCCGCTCATCCGCAGTATCGGTTAGCTTCTCATCATTGGTCGGTTCGCCTTGCTGGACAGGATGATCTTCCCGCTCATCTCCTGCCAGCGCGTCATCTTCGTCCGGCGGACCCAACAGGGCGTGAATATCGCTCCACTCTTTTGTAGTGTCGACTGCTTGATTCTGGGCTCCTTCGGCCGGTAAATTCCCCTGGACAGGAAGATCTTCCCGCTCATCCGCAGTATCGGTTAGCTTCTCATCATTGGTCGGTTCGCCTTGCTGGACAGGATGATCTTCCCGCTCATCTCCTGCCAGCGCGTCATCTTCGTCCGGCGGACCCAACAGGGCGTGAATATCGCTCCACTCTTTTGTAGTGTCGACTGCTTGATTCTGGGCTCCTTCGGCCGGTAAATTCCCCTGGACAGGAAGATCTTCCCGCTCATCCGCAGTATCGGTTAGCTTCTCATCATTGGTCGGTTCGCCTTGCTGGACAGGATGATCTTCCCGCTCATCTCCTGCCAGCGCGTCATCTTCGTCCGGCGGACCCAACAGGGCGTGAATATCGCTCCACTCTTTTGTAGTGTCGACTGCTTGATTCTGGGCTCCTTCGGCCGGTAAATTCCCCTGGACAGGAAGATCTTCCCGCTCATCCGCAGTATCGGTTAGCTTCTCATCATTGGTCGGTTCGCCTTGCTGGACAGGATGATCTTCCCGCTCATCTCCTGCCAGCGCGTCATCTTCGTCCGGCGGACCCAACAGGGCGTGAATATCGCTCCACTCTTTTGTAGTGTCGACTGCTTGATTCTGGGCTCCTTCGGCCGGTAAATTCCCCTGGACAGGAAGATCTTCCCGCTCATCCGCAGTATCGGTTAGCTTCTCATCATTGGTCGGTTCGCCTTGCTGGACAGGATGATCTTCCCGCTCATCTCCTGCCAGCGCGTCATCTTCGTCCGGCGGACCCAACAGGGCGTGAATATCGCTCCACTCTTTTGTAGTGTCGACTGCTTGATTCTGGGCTCCTTCGGCCGGTAAATTCCCCTGGACAGGAAGATCTTCCCGCTCATCCGCAGTATCGGTTAGCTTCTCATCATTGGTCGGTTCGCCTTGCTGGACAGGATGATCTTCCCGCTCATCTCCTGCCAGCGCGTCATCTTCGTCCGGCGGACCCAACAGGGCGTGAATATCGCTCCACTCTTTTGTAGTGTCGACTGCTTGATTCTGGGCTCCTTCGGCCGGTAAATTCCCCTGGACAGGAAGATCTTCCCGCTCATCCGCAGTATCGGTTAGCTTCTCATCATTGGTCGGTTCGCCTTGCTGGACAGGATGATCTTCCCGCTCATCTCCTGCCAGCGCGTCATCTTCGTCCGGCGGACCCAACAGGGCGTGAATATCGCTCCACTCTTTTGTAGTGTCGACTGCTTGATTCTGGGCTCCTTCGGCCGGTAAATTCCCCTGGACAGGAAGATCTTCCCGCTCATCCGCAGTATCGGTTAGCTTCTCATCATTGGTCGGTTCGCCTTGCTGGACAGGATGATCTTCCCGCTCATCTCCTGCCAGCGCGTCATCTTCGTCCGGCGGACCCAACAGGGCGTGAATATCGCTCCACTCTTTTGTAGTGTCGACTGCTTGATTCTGGGCTCCTTCGGCCGGTAAATTCCCCTGGACAGGAAGATCTTCCCGCTCATCCGCAGTATCGGTTAGCTTCTCATCATTGGTCGGTTCGCCTTGCTGGACAGGATGATCTTCCCGCTCATCTCCTGCCAGCGCGTCATCTTCGTCCGGCGGACCCAACAGGGCGTGAATATCGCTCCACTCTTTTGTAGTGTCGACTGCTTGATTCTGGGCTCCTTCGGCCGGTAAATTCCCCTGGACAGGAAGATCTTCCCGCTCATCCGCAGTATCGGTTAGCTTCTCATCATTGGTCGGTTCGCCTTGCTGGACAGGATGATCTTCCCGCTCATCTCCTGCCAGCGCGTCATCTTCGTCCGGCGGACCCAACAGGGCGTGAATATCGCTCCACTCTTTTGTAGTGTCGACTGCTTGATTCTGGGCTCCTTCGGCCGGTAAATTCCCCTGGACAGGAAGATCTTCCCGCTCATCCGCAGTATCGGTTAGCTTCTCATCATTGGTCGGTTCGCCTTGCTGGACAGGATGATCTTCCCGCTCATCTCCTGCCAGCGCGTCATCTTCGTCCGGCGGACCCAACAGGGCGTGAATATCGCTCCACTCTTTTGTAGTGTCGACTGCTTGATTCTGGGCTCCTTCGGCCGGTAAATTCCCCTGGACAGGAAGATCTTCCCGCTCATCCGCAGTATCGGTTAGCTTCTCATCATTGGTCGGTTCGCCTTGCTGGACAGGATGATCTTCCCGCTCATCTCCTGCCAGCGCGTCATCTTCGTCCGGCGGACCCAACAGGGCGTGAATATCGCTCCACTCTTTTGTAGTGTCGACTGCTTGATTCTGGGCTCCTTCGGCCGGTAAATTCCCCTGGACAGGAAGATCTTCCCGCTCATCCGCAGTATCGGTTAGCTTCTCATCATTGGTCGGTTCGCCTTGCTGGACAGGATGATCTTCCCGCTCATCTCCTGCCAGCGCGTCATCTTCGTCCGGCGGACCCAACAGGGCGTGAATATCGCTCCACTCTTTTGTAGTGTCGACTGCTTGATTCTGGGCTCCTTCGGCCGGTAAATTCCCCTGGACAGGAAGATCTTCCCGCTCATCCGCAGTATCGGTTAGCTTCTCATCATTGGTCGGTTCGCCTTGCTGGACAGGATGATCTTCCCGCTCATCTCCTGCCAGCGCGTCATCTTCGTCCGGCGGACCCAACAGGGCGTGAATATCGCTCCACTCTTTTGTAGTGTCGACTGCTTGATTCTGGGCTCCTTCGGCCGGTAAATTCCCCTGGACAGGAAGATCTTCCCGCTCATCCGCAGTATCGGTTAGCTTCTCATCATTGGTCGGTTCGCCTTGCTGGACAGGATGATCTTCCCGCTCATCTCCTGCCAGCGCGTCATCTTCGTCCGGCGGACCCAACAGGGCGTGAATATCGCTCCACTCTTTTGTAGTGTCGACTGCTTGATTCTGGGCTCCTTCGGCCGGTAAATTCCCCTGGACAGGAAGATCTTCCCGCTCATCCGCAGTATCGGTTAGCTTCTCATCATTGGTCGGTTCGCCTTGCTGGACAGGATGATCTTCCCGCTCATCTCCTGCCAGCGCGTCATCTTCGTCCGGCGGACCCAACAGGGCGTGAATATCGCTCCACTCTTTTGTAGTGTCGACTGCTTGATTCTGGGCTCCTTCGGCCGGTAAATTCCCCTGGACAGGAAGATCTTCCCGCTCATCCGCAGTATCGGTTAGCTTCTCATCATTGGTCGGTTCGCCTTGCTGGACAGGATGATCTTCCCGCTCATCTCCTGCCAGCGCGTCATCTTCGTCCGGCGGACCCAACAGGGCGTGAATATCGCTCCACTCTTTTGTAGTGTCGACTGCTTGATTCTGGGCTCCTTCGGCCGGTAAATTCCCCTGGACAGGAAGATCTTCCCGCTCATCCGCAGTATCGGTTAGCTTCTCATCATTGGTCGGTTCGCCTTGCTGGACAGGATGATCTTCCCGCTCATCTCCTGCCAGCGCGTCATCTTCGTCCGGCGGACCCAACAGGGCGTGAATATCGCTCCACTCTTTTGTAGTGTCGACTGCTTGATTCTGGGCTCCTTCGGCCGGTAAATTCCCCTGGACAGGAAGATCTTCCCGCTCATCCGCAGTATCGGTTAGCTTCTCATCATTGGTCGGTTCGCCTTGCTGGACAGGATGATCTTCCCGCTCATCTCCTGCCAGCGCGTCATCTTCGTCCGGCGGACCCAACAGGGCGTGAATATCGCTCCACTCTTTTGTAGTGTCGACTGCTTGATTCTGGGCTCCTTCGGCCGGTAAATTCCCCTGGACAGGAAGATCTTCCCGCTCATCCGCAGTATCGGTTAGCTTCTCATCATTGGTCGGTTCGCCTTGCTGGACAGGATGATCTTCTCGCTCATCTCCTGCCAGCGCGTCATCTTCGTCCGGCGGACCCAGCAGGGCGAGAATATCCTGCCAGTCGATCGTAGTGTCGACTGCATGTTTCTTCGAGGTAAACACATCACCTTCGGCCGATAAATTCCCCTGGACAGGAAGATCTTCCCGCTCATCTCCTACCTGCGCGTCATCTCCGTTCGGTACACCCAGCAGGGCGACAATATCATCCCACTGTTCCGTCATGTCCCTCTGCTGGTTTGGATCTTCCCAAATGGGAAGATCCAGCCCATTCTCCGTAGTGTAGTGCTGCACATTGGGCAGCGGCCATTGCTGCTGACTCGGCGGTTCTGGAATCACCGGTGACTGCTCGACAGAATGCCCTTGCGCGGCAAATACCTGAGTTTCAGCTGGAAGACTCTGCTGAGCGGGAAGATCCAGCCCATTCTCCGTAGTGTAGTGCTGCACATTTGGCAGCGGCCATTGCTGCTGACTCGGCGGTTCTGGAAGCACCGGTGACTGCTCGACAGAATGCCCTTGCGCGGCAAATACCTGTGTTTTAGCTGGAAGACTCTGCTGAGCGGGAAGATCCATCCGATTCACCGTAGTGTAGTGGTTCATAATGCTCAGCGGCCATTGCTCCTGATTCACCGGAGACTGCTGCACTTGATGTTGATGTGCGCAGAACATCAAACTTCTGACCAGATGGTACTGCGGAGCGGGTAGAGTTGGCCTATTTTCCGCCGTGTACTGGTCCGGTACACCTTGCTTCACCGGACCCTGCCACGAGCAAAATATCACACTCGTGACTGGTTGGTTCTGCCGCACGGGTAGATATTGGCAAGTCTGCGTATACTGGTACTGCAATGTCGGCAGGGTCGGTGCTGTGGCTGGAGGTATCTGCGCGGTTTGGACGGTGGAACAGTAGGCAGGCGGAGACTCGCGCTGTGCCTGGAACGCCGCAGGCATACCCACCCCGTCCGTTGCAGTGCTTCGCGCCGAGCTGGGCCGGGTTTGCAGCGCAGGGTGCTCCATGGAGCACGTTACGGGCGCGTGTGCCGACGGCTTACGTGGCTCCCGCCGCGCCGGTAGCGTCCGTCGAGTGCGCTTGTTCAACACACGCGAGCAAGTTGGCCGCCCAGCGTTGGTACGTTTCCGCTTCCTTTTCTGGCCGCGCACCGACCGGACACAGGACGGGCCCGCCTCAACCGGCAGCTCCTCGGACTGGGCCGGCTGCTGGGTTGGTGCGTCCGACGCTGCTGGTGCCTGTTCCGGTGTCGACGACGCCGCACTCAGCAGCTCATCGAGCTGGTCAAGCATGCGCTGATCCATCCGAGCGAGGGTGTCGGTAACTAGCGCATCGTGTGCATCCGGCTCGGCGCGAACGTCGTCCAGGCTC
>KZ067268.1:286237-297776 GCA_002091845.1 Anopheles cracens | reverse complement strand
CATACATTGGTTCAGGTTTACTATTTGAATCACGTACTTTCATTTGTTTTCTCCTAGTAACGTGCATTTGGCGTTTTTTTTTCAGATCTCCATGATCTCTATCCGTGAGTTATGCAGTTGCTAATCACTACTAGGAAAAATAAGCACATAGAACGGAAATCTTTGAAAATGACAAAACGGAATAAGACTGTCTCAACCCTTCCGACAGTAGAGAGCTCTAAGGCATGTTATGCCAGTGCGCTAGCTGAAGTGCCCTGATTGCTCTATGCAGAGTATATTCGTGATGATTATAGCAGTAATATTGCAACACAGCTCAAAATTTTAAAACTTGAAAAAGCTACACATTGTAAAATAAAGCACACATTCAAGTATAGTTTGAAATATCACTTTCGTTGAATACCATTTCTGCCACATTTGCTATCGTTAGATTGTTCTAATTTATTGTACTGCTTGCGTAAGCAATATAAGGATAATGATCATAAAATATAGGAAAATGAGTATACATTGTTTATGCTTCAAGAATTGCTCGTCCAGTTCATAAACTCGGTTGGGCAATAGAGAGCGAGAGGCAGCCACCAATACTAGCCAGACCATGGACGCTAGACTATGGAAATCGTTATTTTCAATTAAGCTGTTTTATGTTACTGAACATCGCGCAACCGGTTTACTGACAACAAAAGTAGACGTGTGACTCAGTATAACGAAATCATTTTAATTAGGGTTGGGTTGTTGCTTCATGAGGAGAATTTTTTTTAACCAAATGAAAAAAGTTTTTGGTTTTACTCGTCGAACAACTTTTTGAACTTTTGAAAAATAACTACCTCATTACAATCCATACGTGTAGAAGTAGTCATGTCTATTCATAATGCGTCATTTATTTAGTAATAATGTTGATGAAATGAGTTGATAAAGTTGCTAATGTTAATTGCGTAATGAGCCATGATTTTTTATCATAAATACTTTGTAAATTATTTAAATGCACGGGATCACCATATAAGAAGATTCATCGCACGCAACTTTTGTTCGTGAACATTCCTTTCAAACACCGACGTTTGAAGCCTAACGGAGCACTCTTGTACGTACCTGCTTTGCTTTAATGTAACATTCATCTTATTTGAAGTCGCCCTGTAAAAGAGTTTAACGAGGTAGAACAATTTCGATGAAATTAATGCATGAAATTAAAACTTCCATTTAAGTACATCGAGACCATTGAAACATCATCGCTAAACGTCCAACATCGGATGCCTGCAGGAATACGTTCGAAAATTTTGCACGCAATGATATCGGGAAACGAGGGACAGACGACATAAGAACATACTTGAACGAGAATCATGTGCTACTGGTACATATACAAGGTAGGGTTGCCTTCCAAAACAATTAGAATACTAATGATAAGTGGTTGCCTTCATGCTTCTGGAATAATGCACGATGGGAGGAGGTAATAAAATAATGATTAAAGTCATATGAATACTTACATAACGTTTCACAGCTTGAAACATTATCATTTATTAGGTCAAGATGTTATATAGCTGTAGAAATTAGCCATGGTAGTTTTTATGCACAACATTGGGAATTAGGACTGCTACTGTTGAAGAACATGTATATAAGTAACAAGAAACACATCAATACACAAATCGTAAATGGTACACATACATTGGTTCAGGTTTACTATTTGAATCACGTACTTTCATTTGTTTTCTCCTAGTAACGTGCATTTGGCGTTTTTTTTTTGAAAAAGCTACACATTGTAAAATAAAGCACACATTCAAGTATAGTTTGAAATATCACTTTCGTTGAATACCATTTCTGCCACATTTGCTATCGTTAGATTGTTCTAATTTATTGTACTGCTTGCGTAAGCAATATAAGGATAATGATCATAAAATATAGGAAAATGAGTATACATTGTTTATGCTTCAAGAATTGCTCGTCCAGTTCATAAACTCGGTTGGGCAATAAAGAGCGAGAGGCAGCCACCAATACTAGCCAGACCATGGACGCTAGACTATGGAAATCGTTATTTTCAATTAAGCTGTTTTATGTTACTGAACAGGACAATAAATCATTAAATCGCGCAACCGGTTTACTGACAACAAAAGTAGACGTGTGACTCAGTATAACGAAATCATTTTAATTCGGGTTGGGTTGTTGCTTCATGAGGAGATTTTTTTTTAACCAAATGAAAAAAGTTTTTGGTTTTACTCGTCGAACAACTTTTTGAACTTTTGAAAAATAACTACCTCATTAGAATAATTTCATAATAATTAATTTCATTTATTAGCTTCATGGTCGCCAAACCAATCTAATTAGCCTAACTATCGAAGGTATAAGAGATTTTTTGTTACATTTTCATAAATACATTAGTTGGGAGGAGGTGGGAAAGGAAAGAACAGGAAGGGATATAATTTAAAGGACAACGAATGCATGAAAACTAGGGATCATTTATACTATATAATCCCAAGCAACTGCAACTGCAAGCAACTGCCAACATTGGACAAGGAGGAAGAGAACAGGAAGGCGCATAAAGTTGAAACAGTGATAACACATAGGGAGAATCCATTTCATTTGAAATAAGTTTTCTTATTAACATAGTCTTGAGATATCACATCTTCCTTCTAATGTATTTAATTCAAGAAACAAACTTCTTAATACATAAGGATAATAGGAAGTAACGAAATCTTTGAAAATGACAAAACGGAATAAGACTGTCTCAACCCTTCCGACAGTAGAGAGCTCTAAGGCATGTTATGCCAGTGCGCTAGCTGAAGTGCCCTGATTGCTCTATGCAGAGTATATTCGTGATGATTATAGCAGTAATATTGCAACACAGCTCACAATTTTAAAACTTGGAAAAGCTACACATTGTAAAATAAAGCACACATTCAAGTATAGTTTGAAATATCACTTTCGTTGAATACCATTTCTGCCACATTTGCTATCGTTAGATTGTTCTAATTTATTGTACTGCTTGCGTAAGCAATATAAGGATAATGATCATAAAATATAGGAAAATGAGTATACATTGTTTATGCTTCAAGAATTGCTCGTCCAGTTCATAAACTCGGTTGGGCAATAAAGAGCGAGAGGCAGCCACCAATACTAGCCAGACCATGGACGCTAGACTATGGAAATCGTTATTTTCAATTAAGCTGTTTTATGTTACTGAACAGGACAATAAATCATTAAATCGCGCAACCGGTTTACTGACAACAAAAGTAGACGTGTGACTCAGTATAACGAAATCATTTTAATTCGGGTTGGGTTGTTGCTTCATGAGGAGATTTTTTTTTAACCAAATGAAAAAAGTTTTTGGCACTAATGTAGGGCACGCCTTTACAATCTATCAGCGATATACCAGCTAATGTGTAGCGTCTCTAACACTGCTTTTGATGTTGAGGCGTAAACAGTAAAACTAAAGTAAAGTGATTTAATAGCCCCAAATTAGTCATTTTCTGAGGAGGCGATTGACGAAGCGTTGTTGCGCCACAGACGGACAGTGCTAATGTCATGACTGGAAAGTTATAAATTATTCAGAAACAACCACAGCTTAACGACAAACACAGAATCACTTGTTTGCTTATTTAGGGACCGCAACACCCAACATCGGTTAGTCATGGAGCGTCTTCTGGCGTCTACGGTGAATATGTTCGCAAAAGTAAACGCAAAGTCCAATTACTTCGTTCATAACTTATGTGGATGGGTTCGAGCTGCGGGTGAAAGAGTTCAATCCAAGAACATCCATTAAGACAGCATGGAAGATTAATTTGAAAATAGAGAGATGATTTCTGGATTCTGTAAAATATTAACAGTTATGAGTGTTTTTTCGTGAAGGAAAAACAAGACTTCCATATATAAATCCTTGTACAGATTGGACACCACATATGATGTATTTAAGTAGATACCGATTTTATTTTGGCTTGCGTTATTTTTGTATTTACAAAACAGGCGATTGCTTATGCTATTCCGATGCATTAAGATTTTTTTTATTTCTTCCGTGATACACGAATGATATTACTTTAAATGCAGTAATATTTCGACATAAAAAACGTATTCAGTTTTAGCATGTTTCGAAATATAACTTTAATTTAATCCAACTACATATTGATCAGTACCAGACGTTCGCTGCAAGAAGGCTTATAAACAGCGTTGAACATTAAATAATTTTAAAAATGTGTCGAATCAGCATCTTTTGTGGCAAGCACACAATTTCGAAGCATTACAGAGAATATATTGTTCATTTTTTATTGGCTTTATCGTCCCATTTTTAATAGACCATTGGTCACATTTAAAAAATATTTATTAAATGTAACAACCTCTTCTTGAAATATTTTTAAAGTGTATGGTAAAGTTGATAAGATACCAGAAGAAGAAACAGGTTTGCCTTTTAGACGGGAATCTTCACGGTGTAGTCACTTTAGGTTTTTATTTTTTCACTTGAATGGTGTGAAAACTAAAATACAAGAACACAAGTTGCGTCGGATATGTCTCCTGTTCTTTCTATTGTTGACCAGGGCGATACTATGAATTTTGAATGGGAGATGAGATCTTACTGACGCTATTCAAGATTTATCAGCATGAAAAAACACGAACAAAAAAAATGAGAGGACGCGAACGACTTGCACCTTTAGGTGACATAAACATTTTGTAGCTTTTGGTCATAAATAGACGCAGCATCACCCAACGCTGTTGGATTTTACTTGAAACTATGCAAAGCATGCTCTAGGGCTGCAGGGACCCAGCGAAGAATCGGTCTCGCACGAACGACATACCGAATGTTTATAGCCTACAGCAGCCTGAGTGAAATGCCTTCTATAAGATAAGCAGCGACCTCTCTAGTATGGTTTAGTGTCACGATTGGTACCGACAATTGAACAGGGCGAAATGTTGTGTTCCTTAGTATGGTTGTAGCTGGATACGATCGCAAGTAGCAACTAAGACAACGTAATAACTTCCTGTAATTGTAGTTTATTACTTCAGGGGCTCAAACGAATTTCTTCAAAACGATTAGCTTATGTTTCAAAATTGTTTTGTGTGCTATGAAAAAATGTTCTTATCTAACAATTCGTGGGAAATAGTGATACGATATCATATAAAGCCATCGGAAATGAAATGTCTATTTTTATTTAACTTGCTGAATATTAAAATCAAGACTGAAAATTTTGCCATATAGTTATTTAATTTATTTGTTCCTTCCTGCTCATGAATCACGGTGACTATAAATATCACTGATACGGTGTACATCTAAGGATACAACTTGTTTATCTTCAGCCCTACCACACTGTTTTCAATTTAAAAACTGTGGGTTGGTACAAGCGCTGTTCGTGACAGGTCGTTAGTTCCTCATCGTTTAATCACAAATACTCACATTTATGTGTGTTTATGTAATCAAAACTTTGTTCAACTTCGTTCAATCAAAGTTTGGTTTACTAATTTCCAGAAGGTGTTATGAACAATTTACGAAACACTAACTTTTCTGTGCTTTAAAATACGCTAACAGGAATTTGGAAATTTTTTGGACTACAATTAATTATTATCTATTAAACGACATCGAAATAAGTTTCTATACCATTGTTTATAACATAGTTTTTGCAGCACTGAGAGATATGGGTCAGTGAATATCAAGAGGATGTCTGCTTACACATGCAACCAAAAACAGAGTCTTGGTGTTTCTGGCTGCCTACAACGGTGCGCGTAATAAAAAGGCAAAGCTGTGAGAGTTTATTGTCCAATTTGGATCTGATGTTTTCAAATTACCTTTCGGGCATCTGTGCGAAAGGCTTTCTTGTTCTCCTATTTTCTTTGATTAACGGTCCTAACTCAATTTATATTTAGTTCATGCTTTGTCTATCAACATCCGGTAGATGGGATTTCTTGTTTTCGGAATCCCATGAATTAACATTATGCTGAAAACATTGAACGATAAATAAATCAAATTGCCTATACTATTCAACAGCGCGAATTTAGTGTTCCATAAACATTGTGACATGCGTGCTATTGAAAGAAAGAAATTGTCTCTATTTTCACTATTGAAAAGTTGAAATTTGCTTCGATGTGTTCGATGTTGATTAAATGTTGTTTCGTTTGTGTAATAATTATTTCACCCTCAAACAAATGTTTAGAATAATGAATATACTAAAGTTTAGGATAGTGAGCAGCTAAATCGTTATTAACAGTTATCTATTAAAAAGACTGTAATAAATATTAAACTAAAATTGCCTGAAGAAAACTTACGATAAGAATTTATACTAGTTATTCCGTTATCGTTATTGCTTTATCGTTAGTATAGCTGATTAATTTATATTAACCATAGCTAAATGAGAGCCCATTACAATTATAAATGCTAACCAATATTCATGCAACATGCATTCAATCATGCGCAGCTATGTTGATACCGTATGCTGATAAAGCACTGGCTTATGCATAGTTTTCTAGATGCTCATAACTGGAACGAAATATGACTGATTGCAGAACTACCAACACTAATTAATGATGCATATAAGTATTCTGGAAGCAGATAGATGAAAATAAAGCATCGTTATCCGGCGATCGAAGAAAATGTGTCGCAATCAATTCTCTTCTGAACGACATCATTAGTCGAAAAATCGGTAGTCATTTGTTCATATTGAATCAAACAAATGAGTGAAACAGGTTCGGAGTGGCGCAATACAACAACCATTTATCAATCGCTCACGCTCTTCTACTTCTACGGTTTTATTGTACTATTAAACGTAGTGCTAAAAAAAAATATTCATCGTTAACCAAGATCAGTACTTGGAAAGAAAAATGTTCTCTAATTCTGTACCAGGTAGCCGGCTTTATTGCACGTTAAACCAAAATGTATCCGCTATGTTTTATCTATTACCCCGCCGTTCAACGCGATAAATTGGAACGGGAGTACATAGCTCCAATCAATCGGTGGCAGTTTTATTAGTCACTCAAAATGGTGAGTCCGGTATGATAACCTGAAATTAGTCTCTACCTCGCTTATCACAACCGTCGTGGTGTATTTGCTCTCATCGCAATATTACTCGTCCTGGCAACTTTTCATGCTGCCGCTGGACGTGTCCGGAATCGACGGTTTACGCATTGCAATTTGGTACACAGTTATATGCACGATATGACCGGATGATTTGCTCGTTTCTTTTATGAGAGCGAAACGCTACATATCAACACTGTAGGCTACTTCCGTTTTTACTACCTTAGATTTGATGGTTGGTGGCTTTACATCAACCTGGCTATTAAGGGTTGGCAGGAACGATTGATATAAAGTAAGAAGCAGGGGGTAACGTAGGACATAAAGGACGACCGGTATAAGTTAGCTTTTAGGGAATAGAGGACGACAAACGTCACATTCTCATGAAATGCTATTAGTTGATTATGCATCGGATATCGTTTCTAATGTTACATTAATTACTGTTCGGACATAATCATGTTAGCAGCATATAAATACATTAGGTTCAATACATACATAAGATATTATTAATATTATTATTACGTTGTTGTTGAAGTTGAAGATTGCTATTCGTATTCGTAATCTCAACTTTTTGCACCACAATTATGCATAACGTTATAAATTATTCAATTTACTGCCAAATTGCATTTGATTATGCTAAACTAAACAGTACTGTTCCGATACTTATTGTCTTTATGATTATATCGATTATTTATTAGTTAATTTTTAAATTGCTAGGAAAAAACTAATATAACCATACTACCATCAACGCACATTATAACAGCACTTCTACAAGAAATATCAGTCAATTTTATATAAGGAAACACATGATATTAGCGTATCAATATATTATGAGTTTCAACAAGATCCTCGAGAAGATCATGTTCGAGCAGAAGAAAACTTTGTTCATCGTGTTACCCACAACAAACACCAAGTCAAAAAAATACAACGTGCTAAAGAAAAGAAAAAAGAGCATTGAAAACGAATACGGCTTGGATTTGTTATTACCTCCAGCTGAACTCAATGGCATAATCCATCGTACGGTATGTGTCAGGATGCCAGGATGTTCCGCATCGCGCATCAGAATATTGATTGCCTTATTTTTGGTTACTTCACAGTCGATCAGCGTGCTCGAAATAAGTGATCGATTATATTGGAATAGTGAAATAAAATATACGGTATTTTGAGGCATATTTTGTGTGCAATCGCACGCATTGTGGCACATTTATCCAGAATTTACTCAGTTTTCCTGATCCAGCATACTTGCAATGATGTTGACGCTGAAAGTGTTTCACCATATTGGTGATTTGTCGTACTAATTTTGACGCTATCATTCTTTGCGAAAAAGGATGACAATAGATAGCTAATACAGGATAGGAATACTCAAATATTGGAATAATTTTGAGTCTCAGTTGTCTTTAAGAGCCATTTTGTTGTGACTTAGTTTATTGATAGAACAGGGCTGGAAAAATAGAACATGCCGTGGTACACTTATCAGGACAGAAAACCGAGTATATTGTTTCTAGATAGCACATAGAATTCTAGTTCATTTCCTTAACGCTTTCCTCTTCCATTATATTTCAACCCTTTTTACGATCCAAACGCATCTCAAAAATCCTTACTCTTATAAAACGCTCTGAAAATGATCCAATATTAATGCATTTGATGTACAGAGTATGGCACAAATTCGAAACAACAAAATGTTGTGTTTTTACAATTTGATCAAACTGTGTGTAACTGTGTGTTACAATATTGATCCTGCTGGAAACGACTTATTCTCGAAATGCATGAACATTTTACGCACTGATAAATAAACGATGCTGCTCGATACGATCGATGGACGCTTTACTCATTGACCCGGAGTCCGTAAATCACACTATAATTGGATCACAGTTTCCATTCAATTGAACTTTTGAAATGCATGTCAGGGTTCGGATTTCGCGGAGAAGTCTGAAGAAATGTTTCAAGGGGTTAGTTTTTTCTTACACCCTTTGTCATGCCCAACATTTGATTACATTCGGGGCAGCAAACAATCCAAAATTGAGCAGAAAGAAGAGAGAGAGAGAGAGAGAGAGAGAGAGAGAGAGAGAGAGAAAGGAAGAGAAATAAGGGTATAAGGTCTTGCAAGAGTAGCGATAACCGTCAAACATACCCAATAAAGTTTATACGATAAAACTCTGCGTTTTTTTACATCCATCTTTTATGTACGTTATGCTTTTCATGTCCCAGTTCACTCGACAGGAGAGCATAAAATTGCTTATGTAGGTACCAATTACTGTTTTTAAATCAATTACAAAATCGCATATATGAACCTATGTTTAAGAAGATTGATTCTGTCGGAGGAATGCGTTATACTGGATAAACGGTTTTCGTAATGCATTTTTACTATATAAATATACAACAATTTTCACTCAAACATCGTTTTTGAACCAACTGGAGCTAACTTTAAACGCCATCTGATTGTAATGGACTTCCTGTTTCTGTTGAACGGCAATATTGGTTGAAGTATCAAAACTGACCTGCGCTAATTTTTACGGACAGATACAACGGCAGCGATTGTGTCGTGTGTTGGCAACGTTTATACCTACACAGCACGCTGCTAGTAGAATGATACTGTAAACTCACACCAGGAAAAAGTTGAATTCTGTTATTGGCATGGTAAATAAAATGTATCACTGAAGAAGGTACGCGTCATCGGTTTCCATGCGAACTATTCAACGACGTTCGAAAGTATGATTGCATTTCTTTTTAGCGTAGGCAGCTAGGAATCCGTTTGATGTTAGTTATTTCATGCAAAATACTCTATATCGAGAATGTGTGCTTCGAAAATGAAAAAAAAATCAATAATGCTACCTGTTCTGGACTTCGAAGAAGTGGAATCGATTCTCTAGTGCACGTTTCTAGCGGGCTCTCGCAGGCGGAGTTTATTCGATCAAAGGCTACTTTGAGCAGATTGCGAGGAACGTTCTCTGCTGTATAAAACATGTTTTAGGTTTTTACCTACTTTTTCCCAAAGTTTAAATACCAGCTTAAAACTGCGCAGTATAAACGGCAACATATGGTACATGCGATATAAAATGGTCTCTTCCTTTAGTTCTTTCTTCAGGATTTTTACATATGCATTTGCCATATGTGCATTTGCATTAGTGAACATTCTCCTGAGGACGTATATACAGTGAGCCAAACGGAAATCCGGACACTTTAAAATTGCGCAGTTTTCGGCTTTGCGTTCGATTTTTGAGTACACGGAACAAAGCAAAATGTTTTTTTCTTCTTGATTCTTTTTTGCACACCTTCCTACGAAGCAGGTACAAAAAAAACGGCGCAAAAATTCTTCGCCACGCGCCGCAATGAACAATGGAATGAAAAAAGTCAGAATCTCGCCAGCCAAACGGAAAACCGGACAGCTTGGTTTCTTAGTAGTTTATTTGGATAAAGCGTTTCAGAAGCTATTTGCGACACTTGAAACAGTGTCGTTATTGATTTAGTTGATGTTTGATCGTCGTAAGAAGCATTGCTACATTTTTTGCTAAAAAATGCCTCACACTACTGAGTTGGAAAGAAGCATGATCGTTTTTCACCATAAAAATGGAAAAAAGTATTCGTGAGATTGGTAATTTGACTAATATAAGCAAATTAACTGTGCAAGACATAGTTAAAAAGTACAAAACAACGAAAACTGTCATTAAACCTGGGAAAAATTGCTCATCTCAGTGTAAAATGAAGGCAAGAGAAGGGAGATTGATTCGTAGAATCATTAAATCTAGCCCTTTCACCACTGCTGTAGACATTAAAAAATGCTACAATCTGAATTTGATATCAAATGAAGTGCACAAACGGTTAGAAATTTCTTACATAGCAATAGGATTCATGCCAGAAACCCCACGGAAGAAGTCGTTAATATCCGAAAAAAATAATTTTTTACATTTTTACAAAATTCGACAAGAGATATTGTTGTGCTCCTATCCATTCCAATATACTTGTTAATGACTTGGTTCCAAAAACATTACACAAAAGACATTTATCAAAGACATTACTCAAGTGAGTCTTGCATTTTATAAATGTCGCTTTCGTTTCCGCGATGGTTTTGCTTGATTTACTTTTGCATATATCTCTCCATAGTCCATAGTTTATACAGCTCATTCATGGTTCTTTCTCGTATACTTGAACTTTGTTTGGTAATACGAGCCGCTCGTGCAAATGTTGCTACAAAACCTCAGCATACAGTGAGCCAAACGGAAATCCGGACACTTTCAAATTGCGCAGTTTTTCGGCTTTGCGTTCGATTTTTGAGTACACGGAACAAAGCAAAATATTTTTTTCTTCTCGATTCTTCTTTGCACACCTTCCCACAAAGCAGGTACAAAAAAACTGCGCAAAAATTCGTCGCCACGCGCCACAATGAACAATGGAATGAAAAAAGTCAGAATTTCGCCAGCCAAACGGAAAACCGGACAGCTTGGTTTCTTAGTAGTTTATTTGGATAAAGCGTTTCAGAAGCTATTTGCGACACTTGAAACAGTGTCGTTATTGATTTAGTTGATGTTTGATCATCGTAAGAAGCATTGCTACATTTTTTGCTAAAAA
>KZ067268.1:248123-276944 GCA_002091845.1 Anopheles cracens | reverse complement strand
GTGCCACCGCTTGGTTCCCATACACGCTCATTCCTGAAGCTCGCCAGGTCTTCCAAACGAACCAATTTTACGTATTTTTGCTTGATAGGACCGTGGGAAGACACAGGCGGTGGTAGGGTCACAAACTGAACGAACTATGAAATTATAGTCCCGATCGGTTTGTAAATGCCATAAATAGCTTTCTATTTGTAACTTGACGCCAAATGTGACGCGCCCGTTAGAAAGTAAAAATATATTTAGCATTAGATGGAAACAGCATGTTGATAGCTCTAACCTTTTACGAGAAATAAAAACTCACAATTCGAAAAAATGTCAAATGACATCTAAAATGGACGCTAATGTTAAAATTAAATAGAAAATGCAGTCTATACATCTCAATCTTTGTAGTAACAATTTATAATGTGCTCCTGCTGACTGTATTTGTTTTATTTGCTAGCATACGCACCTGCAAAATTGATCCCAAAGCCAGCAAAGCATTTGTGTGCTTGGAGTCAGCAGTTGTGGCATCGAGCAGTTTTTCAAATGCTCGCTGATACTCATTAATTTTCAAATAGAGTATACCGATCTGTGTCATCAGTGCGACGTCTTCCTGCGTAATCCTGCGTTGATGGGGAAATTTGGTCAAGCCCAACGCTACGGTGGGACACTATAAGCGACAATGGACGGATATTTCTGTGGTTTTTCCGCGGAGCCGGAAACCCGTGATTTGCCGCGACGTGAAAGCGTGGTCAGAAACCGCTGGGATGGAGTGGCCGGACAACGGAAGGAAGCGCGGTCACTATAGGGCCATGGCGCCATAGCGTCTGTGCTTACCTACAATCATTTGGGGTACAGGACAAAGTTTCTAAAATAATACAAATTAGTTGAACTACAACAGGAAATCTACATTGTTAATAGCAAATTTGTAACTCCCACTCGCCTGCATAGTTGAGTAACTTAAGTTTGGAGGTAACAATGAAAAATTTGAAAGCTCTCAAAAAATAGTTTATGTCACAAGCAGACTGCGAAAACTGTGCCTGACATGAAATGAAACTGACTGGCCGTAACAGCGGCGAAAGAAACACTTCTCGAGCATACCGCTCATCAGTCCCAGGATGCCCTGGGGAAATTCGGTGAAGAGGAACAGCAACAGCACCGCCACCAGGAGAGTGGTCGTTCGATCTGCCCGACGATCCGTTTTGGGATGGCTGCAGCGGAGGAAACGAGCGAGCGGGAGCCCCAAAAAGAGAAGGAAATTAATTTTAATACCACCTCGGTTGGATGTGTTTTCCATAATTAATCGTGACATTGCGTTGAACGCGGAGTCCTGTACCCTCATAGGTGAACATTTCGGAACGGAACGTGTCGGTACATTCATTTGGTAAAAAAAACTATATTAAAAATAAAAATCATTGAAATGAAAGCAATGGCTACATGGAATGCAACGAGAAATGCAGCCATTTCATTCTTCAATTAGAAATATGTGCAGTTTCTACCTGATTCGCCAATAGCAATGATGAGGAGAATCAGAACATGACGTTTTCTAGAAGCGAATCCATTTATACATTTCTCTGAATGGTACAGTGTCGGAGTCGCTGAAAGCTGCGGATGAAATTCTGCTCTATAAATATCAGAACTACAAATATTTTTCCCAGAAAATTGAACAAATCAAAAGACGCACAAAATTAGCATTGAATATAATAGAATCCGGTATGTTTGTTATGCTCGCACTACCATCATCAGCTTCGAAGAATCCAAAAAAAACTATAACATGACAATAACACGTTTCGTATCAATGAGATTTTCATGTCGAAAGGTTGAAAATACATGGTAAGCGAAACATAAAAGCCCCCGAAAAAAGTCATTTGCTGTGACACAAAGTGACACCATGTAAGTTATGGCCATGACCGTATCTCCCAGCAGAACAAAGTCTACTGCTAGACTCTGGTGGTGTGAAAAAGTTTAGAAAAACCTAACACGGCTGGAGTAGGCCGTTACGCCAATGAAGAAGAAGAGATGCATCCCCTGAAACGTTAATTTATGCAAATGCATAATGTTATGCAGCAAAACAAAACCAATGTAGAAAATCTGCACGTGCAAGTAACAAAAAAGCCGTTTAGCAGTTTAAAAAACCGAACCACTATAACATTATGTAAATGTGTTTTTGACTGTCGTTTGGGGAATGTGGCATTGAACCTTCGAGCAAAGTTGTAATGGACCAAACCTACACTCCAAAAGTAATATTGTTTTCAATTTTTAAGCTACACGTTACATAAAAGTGGTGAAATAGGCGTAGGATTTTCATTATTCATTATGACGAGAAATGATTACCACCTTTTCTTCGGGGGTTTTAAGTTAGAACATTAGTGGAAGTGAATCAACCGCAAGCTATTCATAAGTGCGGTTGTTGAAGAACTGGAATCCCCGACAGCTTCGCTGCTAAAATATCTGCAGCTATCCCACACCGCCGCTCTGTTTTGGTATCCTATTTTCGTTGCCGATATACTTACCGATTTCCATTGGTGACGGGTGGTGGCGGCCCACTGCTCGCTCCACCACTCTGCGGCGTGACGGAAGAAGCACCGTTTTTCGCATAATTTCCGCCCTGTTTCAATTTTAACCGACGCTTGCTGGCCTTCCACAGGACCTGTATAAGAACGCAGCTGATGACGGTGAGGATGGTGCAGGGAAGCAACTTGATAATGACCGAATGAATCCAGAAATTGTACCTAACCCGTAAAATGGGAAAATGGATAAGTGGGCGCCCGTAATTTCGAACGGTGAACAGATTGGCTGTAGGGTTTCCACCCGGAGTGCTTCTTACCGATAGACAATCGTACTCTCATCCGTGTCCAAGTGGAACAGCACCAGCTGGGTGTCGCCTTCGAACACGAACGTCTGCCGTATCGTGAAGACGAAGTACGTCGGAAAGCACAGAACCGGCGCCAGGATATAGCACAGGGCAATGGCCTGACCATAGTTCGATTGAGCATAAATGGCAAGTGAACCATGCGGATGTCTGCCGAGAAAAGGAGAGCTTCTGAACAATGCGATAGAGGATGAGATGATTTCGAAAAGCATGATAATAAACAGATTGATTGCGTTCTTTCGCGGGGGCGACCAACAAAACGGGCAGGATAACTACAATACCTACAATCATTTGGGGTACAGGACAAAGTTTCTAAAATAATACAAATTAGTTGAACTACAACAGGAAATCTACATTGTTGACGAGAAATGATTACCACCTTTTCTTCGGGGGTTTTAAGTTAGAACATTAGTGGAAGTGAATCAACCGCAAGCTATTCATAAGTGCGGTTGTTGAAGAACTGGAATCCCCGACAGCTTCGCTGCTAAAATATCTGCAGATATCAAACACCGCCGCTCGGTTTTGGTATCCTATTTTCGTTGCCGATATACTTACCGATTTCCATTGGTGACGGGTGGTGGCGGCCCACTGCTCGCTCCAATCCATTTATACATTTCTCTGAATGGTACAGTGTCGGAGTCGCTGAAAGCTGCGGATGAAATTCTGCTCTATAAATATCAGAACTACAAATATTTTTCCCAGAAAATTGAACAAATCAAAAGACGCACAAAATTAGCATTGAATATAATAGAATCCGGTATGTTTGTTATGCTCGCACTACCATCATCAGCTTCGAAGAATCCAAAAAAAACTATAACATGACAATAACACGTTTCGTATCAATGAGATTTTCATGTCGAAAGGTTGAAAATACATGGTAAGCGAAACATAAAAGCCCCCGAAAAAAGTCATTTGCTGTGACACAAAGTGACACCATGTAAGTTATGGCCATGACCGTATCTCCCAGCAGAACAAAGTCTACTGCTAGACTCTGGTGGTGTGAAAAAGTTTAGAAAAACCTAACACGGCTGGAGTAGGCCGTTACGCCAATGAAGAAGAAGAGATGCATCCCCTGAAACGTTAATTTATGCAAATGCATAATGTTATGCAGCAAAACAAAACCAATGTAGAAAATCTGCACGTGCAAGTAACAAAAAAGCCGTTTAGCAGTTTAAAAAACCGAACCACTATAACATTATGTAAATGTGTTTTTGACTGTCGTTTGGGGAATGTGGCATTGAACCTTCGAGCAAAGTTGTAATGGACCAAACCTACACTCCAAAAGTAATATTGTTTTCAATTTTTAAGCTACACGTTACATAAAAGTGGTGAAATAGGCGTAGGATTTTCATTATTCATTATGACGAGAAATGATTACCACCTTTTCTTCGGGGGTTTTAAATTAGAACATTAGTGGAAGTGAATCAACCGCAAGCTATTCATAAGTGCGGTTGTTGAAGAACTGGAATCCCCGACAGCTTCGCTGCTAAAATATCTGCAGTTGAACGCGGAGTCCTGTACCCTCATAGGTGAACATTTCGGAACGGAACGTGTCGGTACATTCATTTGGTAAAAAAAACTATATTAAAAATAAAAATCATTGAAATGAAAGCAATGGCTACATGGAATGCAACGAGAAATGCAGCCATTTCATTCTTCAATTAGAAATATGTGCAGTTTCTACCTGATTCGCCAATAGCAATGATGAGGAGAATCAGAACATGACGTTTTCTAGAAGCGAATCCATTTATACATTTCTCTGAATGGTACAGTGTCGGAGTCGCTGAAAGCTGCGGATGAAATTCTGCTCTATAAATATCAGAACTACAAATATTTTTCCCAGAAAATTGAACAAATCAAAAGACGCACAAAATTAGCATTGAAGCTACTTTTTACAGTTGGATCTTATTGCCGGTCTTATAAAACGTGAAATTACGCTATGTACATTTGCATGAAATGTATTATTTTTTGGTTTTCGATAAAAATCACAACTCCAACCCATGGCTGGCGAATAGCAAACATGGTTTCTTATGTTTTTTTTTTAATTTGTAATCTGCTTTCTCGCTTAGCAATAAAATTCGTACTCGAGACAAGCTAAATCGCGTCCGAAGCAAAGGAAGAACTAGACCTGACATATGCTCTACTGCTTCTCTACGAATTCTAACGGCTGTGAATGCAGCACCCGCTACCAGCTACCTGCTACAGATACTTATATGATCTTACATTATGCACTCGTTGCAGCGTAGGATAGCAATTCCACAGGCCTAACCTACAAAAAAACCGTGCGGTAGCGGAACTGAGCTGATAGCATTGGGGAACATCAGTAGTGCATTAGCGTCGCGAAAGCTCTAACCCAGGGATGGGCATCTATGACAGGGATTTAGTGGATGTGGTGGTAACGTTGGTAGAGCCTGGTAGATTCAATGGATCCTGGCAGGACAGCGGGCGGGCGGATGGAGGGGGCGTATCTGACACGATCAGACACAGGTTGTCGTGACGCCGGTCATGCGCGTAATCTCGGCTCTATGGGTTGGAGTTTTGAAAAAAACCGACTTGAAGCTTGTCCGGAACTGCTTCGACATCAGCCCGTACAGAACGAATCCGATGGCAGCGTTAATTAAGGCCAGGAGGTCCATCACCTCTCCGAAGAGGCCGTAACAGCGGCGAAAGAAACACTTCTCGAGCATACCGCTCATCAGTCCCAGGATGCCCTGGGGAAATTCGGTGAAGAGGAACAGCAACAGCACCGCCACCAGGAGAGTGGTCGTTCGATCTGCCCGACGATCCGTTTTGGGATGGCTGCAGCGGAGGAAACGAGCGAGCGGGAGCCCCAAAAAGAGAAGGAAATTAATTTTAATACCACCTCGGTTGGATGTGTTTTCCATAATTAATCGTGACATTGCGTTGAACGCGGAGTCCTGTACCCTCATAGGTGAACATTTCGGAACGGAAAATTTGAAAGCTCTCAAAAAATAGTTTATGTCACAAGCAGACTGCGAAAACTGTGCCTGACATGAAATGAAACTGACTGAGATGAAATGCAGACGCAGCAACCGTAAAATTGTAGCCACTCTGAAAAGTTTGGCCAGAGTTTTTTTGCGAGCCTGCACGAACCAGTGGACCTACGTTGCAAAAGCAACTGGTAGCGACTGACAACGGCTAAGCCAACTTCTGGCCATGAACCGGGTGCCCCAGGTGTTGTTTTCTTACGCCAGCTTGCATTCCCAGCTTACAGTAACTACTTTAATGAGCACCATAATACCGCCATCATTGGGAGCTCTTTGCATCATTGTTGGTACTATAGGCAACAATGTTACTTTCATCTAGCGAAACCAAACAAAAAGAAACTGAAATACCGTCTGAAGATAATGCTGGTCGGGCCGGACCGGTTGGTCGGGAGAATGGCGCGATTGCGTTTCCGAGAATGGGACGACACCAATTAACCCCGTTCGCATCGGTGTGAACCGATTTTATGACCAGACCTGGCCTATCTATGGGCTTGCAAAGTAGGGCAACGCAAATGATTAAAACATTGTTGTTGCAAATGATGCTCCTTTCATCTTTTTTCGTGCCGGAAGTTTCCCTCCCCGGCCAGTGGCCGCTCGTTCCTGTTGCGGTACACGCGCCCAATCCTTTCCCGAATGCCGTAAAAAGGGCCGTGGAAATTCGCAACTGTGCGCTTCAGCCAGACGGATAATCGAGAAAATTAAGATCATTTTTCATTTATCCTGCGGTCTGCGTTCAATCCTCCACGCGTTCGAACGGGGACAAATTCAATTAAAATACTAATCAAACAAGTACAACCCTTCAAAAGACTCACAGAAGGTAGTGCCGACTGACAGGCCTTTGATCTTGCATGCAAAAATAGCCCAAAGTCGATGCTTATCGCCGGCACAGTAAATGCCACCGCATTTTGCCGGAGTTGTACCGTAAGTTGTACGTCTTAGGCCAAAGGGTTGTAAGTTACTCAACGTAGAATGAACGGCGTGTGAAAGCTGTGAGGCGACTTTCTGCAGCCTGCAGTGACGACGAAAACATTTATCAACACGTGCAGATCCTTGTGGGGTTTCGGTGTCATTGCGGGCCATGCATAATGTAACGTGTTATTAATTCCGGTAATTAACTTACTTAATTGCTATGTATCTCCAAATAGCCAGTGTAACCGTTAGCAGTATTGAGATGGTGTGTAGTATTTGAGTGAAATGCATGTGAAACATTAAGTAAACGGCCCAAGAGTAAGGATAGTCTCGGCGATCTGAAAGAAAGAACAAGAAGTGGGCGGTAAGGCCGCAGGCATCATAACGAGATGCTGTTAGCTGTTTATGAATATAGTAATAGATCACAAAGATCAAACGAACAAAAAACATGAGATAACATCAATTTAGGAAACATTTTCATCAGTGTGATCAGACGTGATTATATAAAGACATGTGTTATACCACATTCAGATTTTTAATACATCAAAACTAAATGATGATTTATCATTGTTAAAATTACAGCCAAAGCTAATATTATATTCCTGTATTTATTAATTCATTTTTTGTAAAACTAAGAAACACTAAACAATAAATATTATTTAAAATAATAAAATAATGTGTTCTTCCATTTGTTTCACAAAAAAACCTATTTCTCAGAAAATCTGTACTTCATTACACATGTGAGAAACACGTGGTTTGCCTAAAGCGAACGATGGAGAACATTTTCCAAACCATCGCAAGGTACTTTTTCGGAATGAATGCTATGAAAGAACAAGACAGACCGGTTACAATCATTTCCAGCATCGATTGCAGGAAAACGGAGCGCCTGGGGAATTCAAAAGTTGGGACCCGGTCTGCCTAAGCAACGCAACATGTGCCCATTAATGGAGATGGGAGCACAAGATGCCAACTGTTGCTTTTCCATGTATACCGGTACTTGTCCGTGGAATTCCAGCTATTAGTTGCCGAGTTGAAAATACGGAGGCAACGGAAGCGCGTTGGTGCAACTGGGGCAAATGGGACCATTGCGTTACTAGCCCAGAAGGTTTTGTACATGAAATGTGATTCAAAGTATCATAAAAATTCCACAGAACCGTTGTTCCTTATCATCAGCACCAACTAAAGCTTAAGCATAAGCCTTCAATCAGTTCCAGACTGAGGATACGAAACTCAAAATAACGTTGCCAATGTTAGTTTTTTTACGGTACTATGTTGTTTTACCGACAACATCATACAGACAATCAATGAATAATGCATGGAGAATGTGTTTGTGTCAATGGGAAGTTTGTGGAAATTGGCTCTATACTTTGGGGGATTTGAAGTCGAACATCGCCAATTGGATTCCGTTTTGTTTTTCCCTTTTCTGTCGTAGCAAATAATGTACATTATAATCTAAACATTTATCAACGTCTTGTTGACGGTTCATTTGCGACGTGTCAGCAAGAGTCATAAATCAACACATGGACATGAACACACTTTTCAGGAAATTTGTGCGGAACCATACGCACCGAACACAACAGTGGTTAATATAAATGGTTCAACTGATATGGATGCGTAGTAAATAAAGCAAACAAAACAACAAGGATGAAAGTTTTAATTCTTTGCTTGTGACGGCCTAAACGAGATATCTCTGGTGTTGAGTGGATTGTACGGATGTCACAAAACCATGGCAAGCATAAAAGCCTCGTCAAAAGTGGGAGCAACAGAGCGGTCCAGCTACACACATATATATATAGACACCGCGGCGGTGATGCTAGGGACGTTGCTATGATTCGCTCGTATTGATAAGCATACGTGTGATGCGCTAAGACGGGCCGAGGCGTTTGCCTACTGAGAACTGGGACGCAATGAACCGAAACGAACAAAGACGCTTCCCATACGGCGCGTCTGTAGGTTTTTCAAGAGATTAGCATTAATCCTACTGACGCCATTTTATGAGGTTTCATCATCGAACACATGAATAAGGCAAGCAAGTATGCTTAAGTACAAGCGAAAAAAAAGTTTTGGATCCCTAAAAAGCATCAACAAAAACAATTGAACGCATCAGGGGCATTGTGGGGTGGCGCGCTTTAAAGAGAGCCGATGTTATTTATACTTACTTTGTTTAAAGTCATACATTATTCAAGCGATCGAAGTAACCATCGACCGTGTGGCAAAATAAGCAATTTTGGTTGAACATTGAAATATGCACGGATGTTTTAGTTTCCTGCATAAAGCTATGGATTTAAAACACCTTTTACACATAAAAAAATGAACGAGTGTATATTACTTACCTGGAAGTATGAGGTACATATAAAACGCAAATGGGATGTATTCGATCATCACAAACATATCCGTCACCGAGAGCCATTTTAGAATTCGATTGATGGGCACTTTGGTCATATCCTTTCTAGTCAGGACTATAATGTTGAGTATGTTGGCTATCGTACCGAAGAAACATATCTGGAAACCATAAATTCAGATGAATACGTGATCATATAGAAAAGCAACGAATGTTTCACAATCTAGCACGGCTACATAAATTCACTGCGGTGAAGGCGGTTCCAGGCCGTGCTTATAGTGTGTTGTCCCGCTATCCCTTGCAGCTGAAATTATGGTCTAAATCTGTGCATCAATAACGATGCAAATTTTGGTTTTGGCTGTGCTTTCCCATTTCCCCACTGCAGCGAATGAAATGAGTCTAATTGAAAGTTGGTAATCTGAAAACAGGTACGATTAGCATAACTTCTAGCGCACCAGACCAGGCCACCTCGATAATTGCGTGGATAATTAACTTTACCTATGCTGCCTAATCGACCGTTGTTTTGCAAGCCTATTTTTTTTTGTATAAACCTACCTAACTGAATTAATCGCGGCAGCGTTTGAGTTATTCCTACTCACGGTGCGAAATTCATCCCGGAATTATCGTGGGACGCATATTCAACAACAAAGCGCGCCAGTTCGGGCGCTGGGATGTGGTTGGCTGTTTCGCGACAGCATGCGGAGAGCGATTTATCATCGAGTGTTTGAATGGTAGGCTAGCGTGTTTGCCTTGCGGATAAACACGCGGCAAAGATTTCACATTTTGCGCGGTCCGGCGGGAAAGTAAAAACATTCTAACAAACGTTGCAAACAACACATGGCTCCGTTCCCTGTGGGTGTGACGGCAAAGTTTGTACGACAAGTAGTAGCGAGACTTATGCTACCGCTTCCACCGTTCATCTTGCCTTCGGGGAATAAGGTTGCCGAGCGTTAAGCCACTGTCGTGAACTTTCCTACCGGTCATACGCGTTACAAATTCATGTAACACGAAGAATAATCCCTGCACCGCAATCACATTTAGATCAGTTCTTTACAAAAAATAACGTTCCGTTAGTTTTATGTTGATACTTGTACAGTGCGAGCTTTTACAATCTATTAGGTTCTATTATCTGAAAGAAAAAAATACGTTCCGTTAGTTTTATGTTGATACTTGTACAGTGCGAGCTTTTACAATCTATTAGGTTCTATTATCTGAAAGAAAAAAAAACGCCTTTGGATGTATTAAATCTGTTTGAGGTAGTATGCGTTTATAAGAAAGCCGTAGTCATTACATTTTACGTTGTGGTTTAACCTTAAAGCTTATGAGGTGTGTGTAACGAACCGGTAGAGAATCCTCGGTCTAGTTCTTTGCCGGCAAGCACCATCTCTTCCGTGGAATACGGGTTACCGGGGCAAAGTAATCATAAATGGAAGACCTTCATGCCGCAGTCTAGGAAAATAATATATCAGCATCCTTCCTGCCATGGTTACGAACCCAGCATCGTTCTTGCTGACAGTTTCGAAAAAGTTCCGTTCTTGGAAACGGAGGGCACATCTTCTTTCTTCTTATGTAAATCTTTCTGCTACTGTTTTCCCGTTACGTGCGTGAAAGCCACGCCTGTTACGTGCATTTGATTGATGTAAAACAGAATGTCGAAAGATTGCACACAGCAACATGAAAGAACATTGTCCGGTGGGATTTGTAATTATCCGTTAATAGCTACACGTCCAACGATATCAATGTCCCACCTTGTTCGGTGAAGCGAACGGCGGCTTCGACATCTGTCGGCTAGTTCGATAACAAAAAGCGGCAGGTCGTGTGCATGGACCTGAAAGACAAAGAAGAAATAATTGACCGACTTACCACAAGTGAAATGTAGCCATGCAGCAATTTGTACTCGAGCAGAATTTCCCGAACGGCACCTTTGCAGTAATCGCTACAATTCGTCGCCTCCACCTCATCCGCCTCGGTCTGGTCCGGTAGGGTTCGGTTGAGGAAGTTCAGCGATTGAAACACCCTTCGCAGGAAGTCGTTCACGTGCTCCTCGGTGATGTTGTGCTCGGTGATGTTCTGATACTCGAACGCATGCAGATAGTAGTTGGCTCCGACTTCGTCCATTTTGAAGCGCGTTGCGAGTATGTACAACAGCCGTTGCTTGAACTCAGCCGCGTTCAGCACGATGGCCCGGGTGGAATCGTTGCTGTAGATGTAGTGTAACCATTCTACGACACGCTCCTCCACACATTGCTTCTCCATGCTGCCGGGATCAATCAACGCCGCCAGGCGGCGTTAGATCGTACCAACGATTCCCGTGACCTGAAGGATCCATTTTCTGCAAAGAAAGCCCCAGCCCAGGATCCGCGTCGTTCGATTATCACCGGAACCGACCGGAACCGGGGATGTGGGACACAATCGTGGCCGGGCACGATTGCAAAACGGAAGTATAATAAAATGTGTTGTTAGTAAGACCATCGGTTGGGAGTAAATTTCATTTGCGAATCTACGCTCCGGGATTTCCCATTGGAATGTGAGTCCGGTCGGTTAGAGCATGGAAAAGTATAGTCATTCGGACTGCTGGTGATGAAACCGAGTCTAGCTTACTCTGTGGCTTACTCCAGCGATCCCGATTAGCGCATGAACTTCGTTCTCGAGAAGTACTTTTGACAGCCAGCTGAAATCCCCCTGCTCGGAAGGTAATCGTATTGACATGCCTTTTCGTATTTACAGCTAATCCGGCTCGTGGAATGCAAATTTGCAAAACACTCCAGCACACAATGCTTGTGTGTGGTGAGGTGGAGAGGGCGAAGATACGAAATTGATAGAAATGTAATAAGGCTCTCGGTCAAGGCACCTCCTTTGGCCTTTGGATGTATTAAATCTGTTTGAGGTAGCATGTGTTTATAAGAAAGCCGTAGTCATTACATTTTACGTTGTGGTTTAACCTTAAAGCTTATGAGGTGTGTGTAACGAACCGGTAGAGAATCCTCGGTCTAGTTCTTTGCCGGCAAGCACCATCTCTTCCGTGGAATACGGGTTACCGGGGCAAAGTAATCATAAATGGAAGACCTTCATGCCGCAGTCTAGGAAAATAATATATCAGCATCCTTCCTGCCATGGTTACGAACCCAGCATCGTTCTTGCTGACAGTTTCGAAAAAGTTCCGTTCTTGGAAACGGAGGGCACATCTTCTTTCTTCTTATGTAAATCTTTCTGCTACTGTTTTCCCGTTACGTGCGTGAAAGCCACGCCTGTTACGTGCATTTGATTGATGTAAAACAGAATGTCGAAAGATTGCACACAGCAACATGAAAGAACATTGTCCGGTGGGATTTGTAATTATCCGCTAATAGCTACACGTCCAACGATATCAATGTCCCACCTTGTTCGGTGAAGCGAACGGCGGCTTCGACATCTGTCGGCTAGTTCGATAACAAAAAGCGGCAGGTCGTGTGCATGGACCTGAAAGACAAAGAAGAAATAATTGACCGACTTACCACAAGTGAAATGTAGCCATGCAGCAATTTGTACTCGAGCAGAATTTCCCGAACGGCACCTTTGCAGTAATCGCTACAATTCGTCGCCTCCACCTCATCCGCCTCGGTCTGGTCCGGTAGGGTTCGGTTGAGGAAGTTCAGCGATTGAAACACCCTTCGCAGGAAGTCGTTCACGTGCTCCTCGGTGATGTTGTGCTCGGTGATGTTCTGATACTCGAACGCATGCAGATAGTAGTTGGCTCCGACTTCGTCCATTTTGAAGCGCGTTGCGAGTATGTACAACAGCCGTTGCTTGAACTCAGCCGCGTTCAGCACGATGGCCCGGGTGGAATCGTTGCTGTAGATGTAGTGTAACCATTCTACGACACGCTCCTCCACACATTGCTTCTCCATGCTGCCGGGATCAATCAACGCCGCCAGGCGGCGTTAGATCGTACCAACGATTCCCGTGACCTGAAGGATCCATTTTCTGCAAAGAAAGCCCCAGCCCAGGATCCGCGTCGTTCGATTATCACCGGAACCGACCGGAACCGGGGATGTGGGACACAATCGTGGCCGGGCACGATTGCAAAACGGAAGTATAATAAAATGTGTTGTTAGTAAGACCATCGGTTGGGAGTAAATTTCATTTGCGAATCTACGCTCCAGGATTTCCCATTGGAATGTGAGTCCGGTCGGTTAGAGCATGGAAAAGTATAGTCATTCGGACTGCTGGTGATGAAACCGAGTCTAGCTTACTCTGTGGCTTACTCCAGCGATCCCGATTAGCGCATGAACTTCGTTCTCGAGAAGTACTTTTGACAGCCAGCTGAAATCCCCCCGCTCGGAAGGTAATCGTATTGACATGCCTTTTCGTATTTACAGCTAATCCGGTTCGTGGAATGCAAATTTGCAAAACACTCCAGCACACAATGCTTGTGTGTGGTGAGGTGGAGAGGGCGAAGATACGAAATTGATAGAAATGTAATAAGGCTCTCGGTCAAGGCACCTCCTTTGCATGATGCGGGATTAAAGCTACTGAGCTAGAAATTTTACAATTCAATCCAGGGAAAATTCTCTCTAGATAGAATGACCATGCGTTGAAATCTATCGCTAGCAAACTGCTGAAAAAAAAGAATTACGAAATCGAACACATCGAAATGAACTGGCAATGAACGGAAAATGCTTCCACCAGGAAGCGAATCAAATTTCGCCGCTAACGAGCTGGCTGTCAACCGCTAGGATAATTGAATGTTAACAGACCGATCTATGGGAACTACGTAATGCCAAATTAAAGCGTCGATAAAGACAAGCAAAAAAATATTTTCGATGTAACACCGGTGAGCTTTCTTGCTCAAAATGTAGAACTTGAGAAGATTCGCTACAAATGAGACCTACAAAAAGTGCTTACAATAAATGTAAATTATACAAGTTTTGGTGTGCATGGTTACTCTTATATACGTCCTCAGGAGAATGTTCACTAATGCAAATGCACATATGGCAAATGCATATGTAAAAATCCTGAAGAAACCACTAAAGGAAGAGACCATTTTATATCGCATGTATCATATGTTGCCGTTTATACTGCGCAGTTTTAAGCTGCTATTTAAACTTTGGGAAAAAGTAGGTAAAAACCTAAAACATGTTTTATACAGCAGAGAACGTTCCTCGCAATCTGCTCAAAGTAGCCTTTGATCGAATAAACTCCGCCTGCGAGAGCCCGCTAGAAACGTGCACTAGAGAATCGATTCCACTTCTTCGAAGTCCAGAACAGGTAGCATTATTGATTTTTTTTTCATTTTCGAAGCACACATTCTCGATATAGAGTATTTTGCATGAAATAACTAACATCAAACGGATTCCTAGCTGCCTACGCTAAAAAGAAATGCAATCATACTTTCGAACGTCGTTGAATAGTTCGCATGGAAACCGATGACGCGTACCTTCTTCAGTGATACATTTTATTTACCATGCCAATAACAGAATTCAACTTTTTCCTGGTGTGAGTTTACAGTATCATTCTACTAGCAGCGTGCTGTGTAGGTATAAACGTTGCCAACACACGATACAATCGCTGCCGTTGTATCTGTCCGTAAAAATCTGCGCAGGTCAGTTTTGATACTTCAACCAATATTGCCGTTCAACGGAAAGAGGAAGTCCATTACAATCAGATGGCGTTTAAAGTTAGCTCCAGTTGGTTCAGAAACGATGTTTGAGTGAAAATTGTTGTATATTTATATAGTAAAAATGCATTACGAAAACCGTTTATTCAGTATAACGCATTCCTCCGACAGAATCAATCTTCTTAAACATAGGTTCATATATGCGATTTTGTAATTGATTTAAAAACAGTAATTGGTACCTACATAAATTTTATGCTCTCCTGTCGAGTGAACTGGGACATGAAAAGCATAACGTACATAAAAGATGGATGTAAAAAAACGCAGAGTTTTATCGTATAAACTTTATTGGGTATGTTTGACGGTTATCGCTGCTCTTGCAAGACCTTATACCCTTATTTCTCTTCCTTTCTCTCTCTCTCTCTCTCTCTCTCTCTCTTCTTTCTGCTCAATTTTGGATTGTTTGCTGCCCCGAATGTAATCAAATGTTGGGCATGACAAAGGGTGTAAGAAAAAACTAACCCCTTGAAACATTTCTTCAGACTTCTCCGCGAAATCCGAACCCTGACATGCATTTCAAAAGTTCAATTGAATGGAAACTGTGATCCAATTATAGTGTGATTTACGGACTCCGGGTCAATGAGTAAAGCGTCCATCGATCGTATCGAGCAGCATCGTTTATTTATCAGTGCGTAAAATGTTCATGCATTTCGAGAATAAGTCGTTTCCAGCAGGATCAATATTGTAACACACAGTTACACACAGTTTGATCAAATTGTAAAAACACAACATTTTGTTGTTTCGAATTTGTGCCATACTCTGTGCATCAAATGCATTAATATTGGATCATTTTCAGAGCGTTTTAAAAGAGTAAGGATTTTTGAGATGCGTTTGGATCGCAAAAAGGGTTGAAATATAATGGAAGAGGAAAGCGTTAAGGAAATGAACTAGAATTATATGTGCTATCTAGAAACAATATACTCGGTTTTCTGTGCTGATAAGTGTACCACGGCATGTTCTATTTTTCCAGCCCTGTTCTATCAATAAACTAAGTCTCAACAAAATGGCTCTTAAAGACAACAAAATGGCTCTTAAAGACAACTGAGACTCAAAATTGTTCCAATATTTGAGTATTTCTATCCTGTATTAGCTATCTATTGTCATCCTTTTTCGCAAAGAACGATAGCGTCAAAATTAGTACGACAAATCACCAATATGGTGAAACACTTTCAGCGTCAACATCATGCAAGTATGCTGGATCAGGAAAACTGAGTAAATTCTGAATAAATGTGCCACAATGCGTGCGATTGCACGCAAAATATGCCTCAAAATACCGTATATTTTATTTCACTATTCCAATATAATCGATCACTTATTTCGAGCACGCTGATCGACTGTGAAGTAACCAAAAATAAGGCAATCAATATTCTGATGCGCGATGCGGAACATCCTGGCATCCTGACACATACCGTACGATGGATTATGCCATTGAGTTCAGCTGGAGGTAATAACAAATCCAAGCGGTATTCGTTTTCAGTGCGCTTTTTTCTTTTCTTTAGCATGTTGTATTTTTTTTTGACTTGGTGTTTGTTGTGGGTAACACGATGAACAAAGTTCTCGTTCTGCTCGAACATGATCTTCTCGAGGATCCTGTTGAAACTCATAATATATTGATACGCTAATATCATGTGTTTCCTTATATAAAATTGACTGATATTTCTTGTAGAAGTGCTGTTATACTGTGCGTTGATGGTAGTATGGTTATATTAGTTTTTTTCCTAGCAATTTGAAAATTAACTAATAAATAATCGATAAAATCATAAAGACAATAAGTATCGGAACAGTACTGTTTAGTTTAGCATAATCAAATGCAATTTGGCAGCAAATTGAATAATTTATATCGTTATGCATAATTGTGGGGCAAAAAGTTGAGATTACGAAAACGAATAGCAATCTTCAACTTAAAGTTAGGCTAGTATATGATAATAATAATATTATTAATTTATTAATATTAATGTTGTAATAATAATATTAATAATATCTTATGTATGTATGGAACCTAATGTATTTATATGCTGCTAACATGATTACGTCTGAACGGTAATTAATGTAACATTAGAAACGATATCCGATGCATAATCAACTAATAGCATTTCATGAGAATATGACGTTTGTCGTCCTCTATTCCCTAAAAGCTAACTTATACCGGTCGTCCTTTACGTCCTACGTTATCCCCCTGCTTCTTACTTTATATCAATCGTTCCTGCCAACCCTTAATAGCCAGGTTGATGTAAAGCCACCAACCATCAAATCTAAGGTAGTAAAAACGGAAGTAGCCTACAGTGTTGATATGTAGCGTTTCGCTCTCATAAAAGAAACGAACAAATCATCCGGTCATATCGTGCATATAACTGTGTAGCAAATTGCAATGCGTAAACCGTCGATTCCGGACACGTCCAGCGGCAGCATGAAAAGTTGCCAGGACGAGTAATATTGCGATGAGAGCAAATACACCACGACGGTTGTGATAAGCGAGGTAGAGACTAATTTCAGGTTATCATACAGAACCACACCATTTTGAGTGACTAATAAAAGTGCCACCGATTGATTGGAGCTATGTACTCCCGTTCCAATTTATCGCGTTGAACGGCGGGGTAATAGATAAAACATAGCGGATACATTTTGGTTTAACGTGCAATAAAGCCGGCTACCTGGTACAGAATTAGAGAACATTTTTCTTTCCAAGTACTGATCTTGGTTAACGATGAATATTTTTTTTTAGCACTACGTTTAATAGTACAATAAAACCGTAGAAGTAGAAGAGCGTGAGCGATTGATAAATGGTTGTTGTATTGCGCCACTCCGAACCTGTTTCACTCATTTGTTTGATTCAATATGAACAAATGACTACCGATTTTTCGACTAATGATGTCGTTCAGAAGAGAATTGATTGCGACACATTTTCTTCGATCGCCGGATAACGATGCTTTATTTTCATCTATCTGCTTCCAGAATACTTATATGCATCATTAATTAGTGTTGGTAGTTCTGCAATCAGTCATATTTCGTTCCAGTTATGAGCATCTAGAAAACTATGCATAAGCCAGTGCTTTATCAGCATACGGTATCAACATAGCTGCGCATGATTGAATGCATGTTGCATGAATATTGGTTAGCATTTATAATTGTAATGGGCTCTCATTTAGCTATGGTTAATATAAATTAATCAGCTATACTAACGATAAAGCAATAACGATAACGGAATAACTAGTATAAATTCTTATCGTAAGTTTTCTTCAGGCAATTTTAGTTTAATATTCATTACAGTCTTTTAATCGATCATTGTTAATAACGATTTAGCTGCTCACTATCCTAAACTTTAGTATATTCATTATTCTAAACATTTGTTTGAGGGTGAAATAATGATTACACAAACGAAACAACATTTAATCAACATCGAACACATCGAAGCATATTTCAACTTTTCAATAGTGAAAATAGAGACAATTTCTTTCTTTCAATAGCACACATGTCACAATGTTTATGGAACACTAAATTCGCGCTGTTGAATAGTATAGGCAATTTGATTTATTTATCGTTCAATGTTTTCAGCATAATGTTAATTCATGGGATTCCGAAAACAAGAAATCCCATCTACCGGATGTTGATAGACAAAGCATGAACTAAATATAAATTGAGTTAGGACCGTTAATCAAAGAAAATAGGAGAACAAGAGAGCCTTTCGCACAGATGCCCGAAAGGTAATTTGAAAACATCAGATCCAAATTGGACAATAAACTCTCACTGCTTTGCCTTTTTATTACGCGCACCGTTGTAGGCAGCCAGAAACACCAAGACTCTGTTTTTGGTTGCATGTGTAAGCAGACTGCTTTGCCTTTTTATTACGCGCACCGTTGTAGGCAGCCAGAAACACCAAGACTCTGTTTTTGGTTGCATGTGTAAGCAGACCGGCGGCCAATTGCTTATCCTTTCGCCGGAATCCTCCGGAAGAATGAGCTACAAATGAACCAGAAACCCGCAGATAGGACCCCTGATGATTTTAACCCCAATTTTTGTGTATTGCCACGACGGCCTTCAAGAGTTTTACCCATCAGCCGGCCGGGTGGAATAATATCTGTTAACATGGAGTTGATTGATGATCAAACCAACTGTTTCATAGCTAGAAAGTTTATTAATCCTTGTACATAGTAGAGTCCGTAGGTATATGCATGAACGCAACACGGAAGGGCAAGATGAACGTACGTAATTAGGCGCACCACAAGTTCCATTTTCAAACTTACTTTAGTATGTTCTTTCTTTCTACTTTTGCAATGATAAATGACGGGCAGAAGCGGAACAGATAACCATCGGATCAGATTTCTAAGCATTTTATTGTACAGAAGAAATAAACATAGGACACCCTTCCACTTCTGATTTGCTGCATGGTGAAACTTAAAGGTAACGTTCGCTTAGCATTTCACACGTTACTCACATATTCATCGAGAGTATACCTCTTTCAATTAATAAAATGATTATGCGAACAATTGGCGAACAAACTAGATACGAACAGTATTGTAATTTAGTGAAAGATGTTATTATTCTGATTTCCAATGATGCTATATCGTAAAAACAAAGTCCGTGATGTTCACACAATTGTAACTGAAAATGAAAACATTATTGATACACGTGAAGTTACACTATTTTCCAACAGAACCCGATCGAAATCTTAGTATTCTAATTGTAAATTATAAACAAATTCTTTTCTTTTGACTGATAAGAATATTACGCATGCTCAAACGTATTGTTTTATTTTTTCATCTCGTCATACTTATCGACCAAGTAGACAATCTCTTCAGTGAAGACTTTCATTTGATTTTCAAACTTACTCATCTATTTTTTATATTTATTTGTCCTTAAGAGTAACCCCATTCAGTTTTATACAATTTTTCGCTGTAAAAAAACACTCAATGATGTGCATCTTTGAGTTGTGTGAAGAATTAAGCAATTTTTGATTTTGATCTGTTTTATCAAACACGGAAAAATACGATGGATGATTAACGGGTTTGAACAATTTCAGCTGCATTATAACCTATCTAGCGACTGTATGGATATTGCGTGTGCTTTCATTTTGTTTTTAAAAATTGCCCTAGTAATTGAAGAATTATACCGAATGATAAAATAAAACGTTGCTAATGCTTAGCTATTGCGGACTAGCAAAGCTTTAAATGGCGCTTTTTCATCCACCGTAAAGAACCAAATAGCCTGCGTTTTCTGTCTATCTTAATACAATCTACAGATACAAATTACGTTAAGATCCTGAAAAAGAAAAAAAAACTCATTAACATTGAGAACAAGATCGTGATAAAAATCAATACAACAATAAATTAACATTTCTAAATTGTTAGTAATGCCATATGATTGGACTATATAGACTATATCAAGCAATATATAACGAAAAAAAAAAAAAATATATTTTTATTATTGAAATAAATTTGATTAGAGGTTATCAATTCATTTAATGATTGTTCCATTTTTACAAAAAAAATTAGTGAGTTGCATAATTATATTGGACACTAATGAATGACGACTGTTGATAAAAAATAAAACTTTACAGTAACCCAAGGCGAAAGATTTTAACAAACATTTTCCAACTTGTAAAAGTTTCTTTCGAAACGGTTTAAAAAAAACTACACATATGAGAGTGGGGAAATCAACTCTTCGTTTTAGTATTGTCAGTTTAATGAACAGAACAGAAACCAGCAAAAAAAAACATAACTCACCTCACTCGTTGTCCAATAGGAAAATTATAGTTTCCTACTTGATGATTCTTGCGCGGTGCAACGGGTCGGACATCTAATCGGAGAAACTATCACTCCAATAGGTGGATGTCAGGGGTGCTACGCACTTGAACAGATCCCTGCCGCTGCTAGCCGGAGACGGTTCCGTCTTTATCTTCTTTTGCGAACCAACGGATCCCACCGAACTCGTCAGCTTGGATTTTTCGTGATCGGACTGCTTTGGCGTCTCCCGTAGTCGCTGCTCGATGCGTTGTTCCCGTTCCTTGACCTTCTCCTCCCGAATTCTGTCGGCCTTCTTGTGCCGCTCGATGTGGTTCTGCAGGGCCCGTTCCGTTCGGTAAAACAGCGTACAACGATCGCAGTTGAACCGGTCGCTAGGATGGCTTCTCAAGTGCTGTTTGAGAGCATGCTGACTAGGAAGCACCTCGTCACATTTAGGACACGGATTGTCACCTCGCTTTCGACGTTTACGTTTCACTTCCTCTTCTCCGTCCGAACTGGAACTGTCCTCTGGTGCCTCAATGTACACTATGTTCGTTAAACTCGGCGTTTTCGGGTACTTCGGAGGCCTACCCGGACCGCGTTTCGGTGTATAGGTCGCCAGGGCAGGCGCACTGGTGGTAATGTTCTTAGGTTTACGACCCGGCCTACCCCGTCGTCCGGATCCCGGTGTGCGCCCACGCCTTTTAGGCGTTCGTTTCCGCTTGTTCGGTGGCGAAAAACTGTCGTCGGAGGTGGCTGGCTCCGATTCCACCTCCGATTGCGACACCTTATACTCGTCGTCATCGACCGGTTCATCGTCGTCCTTATCCGAGTCGGACATCGGACAGTTAACCACGATGAAATCACTTGACCGGCGACTTTTGTTAGTGCTTCGCTTCAAATTCTTTCGCAGTTCTTTGTCCGACGCTTCACATCGGGTCTTAAACTCATTCACAATACGCACCTGTCCCACGCATCGCTCACAAATTTTGTGCGGCAAATGATCGCGCGCCGTGATGCGAATGTTAGTGCAGACTTTCATTATGATATCACTGACACGAATGGGCCCTTCAAGCTGGAAGATATCCGTTAACTCTTCCGTACCCATACACACTCTGCACATTTCCAAATTCATAGCGGATTTTTCTTCGTAGGATACATTTGCACCCGTCTCCTTCTCCGTGTTAACTTCGTGTAGCACCTCGATAATAATTTTTTTGTCATCTTCCCCGTCGGTTACGTGCTCCTCCTGCTTGGATTCTAAAGCTTCCTCATCCAAATGCTCGGCTTCTTCTAAATGTTCGACGTTTTCTTCCGCCTCGTCATCTGGATTTGTTTTCTCGACTATTTCAACCACACTGTGCTCCTCCGTCTCCGTAGCACCATCCTGGGCCAACGCTTCTTCTTCTTCATGTTCTGCTGCTACTTCACTCGAGCCTGCTTTCCCCTCGGCATCGGCAGGTTTTTCTGCAGTCAAAACATCGCTTTTAGCTTCGGCATGCGAAACAGCTTCTTTACTCGCGTTCGTGGTCGAGTCCTCATGCTCGACACCGCCGTTCGAATTGTTATACATGGTGATTTTCGTGATTTTGGAGCGAATGTGCATCAACAACAGTCGCGTTCATAAACAAACGCAATAAGCAGGAACCACTATAAGCAACACGCTTTTTAATTGTCCTTTGCACTCGAAATCTCGCTGTTAAACTGCAGGCCAATCTGTACTATTTTACCTGCAATTAAGTAACAAAACGATATGTGCAACACTTTTTACCAATAATTAGGGAAATTTTATGCCGCGCTCGATCGACAACAAAGCTCACTTTTGTTCCGCCACCGCCATATTGAAAAATGCGTCAAATTTGCAGTTTGACAGCAAGCGCGCATGCGCTACTGCCGGTCGCCTTTGGAACTTGTGTACGTTTCTTCCTCTTTTTTATTTTTCTTCTATAAGGGAACCTACAGGGTTGGCTTCTCGCGTTCAAATACGCGCGGTACTATTTGCGTCTGAAAATGTTAAGACACGATAAAAATGTAGGCTGATTCCATTTGGATTTTTTGCCAATTTTGGCTTAAATAAATTCTCAAATAGAACATGAGAATAACATACCTTTGCCATAAAATTTTTGACTTCTAATGATATGCATCGTGCTTGATGCTTTTCAATTTCTCTCTCGCGAGGCCGACTGATTCACTAACCCTGTATTTGGGCATTTCGCCGCACGTTTTGAAATATTTCACGCCATGAAGTAACGCTACAGTGCTGTCCAGACTAATTGCCACTCCAAATGCTATTTGAGGTGCTAAATTGGTCTAAATTAACAGTTATGAGTGTTTTTTCGTGAAGGAAAAACAAGACTTCCATATATAAATCCTTGTACAGATTGGACACCACATATGATGTATTTAAGTAGATACCGATTTTATTTTGGCTACAAGACTTCCATATATAAATCCTTGTACAGATTGGACACCACATATGATGTATTTAAGTAGATACCGATTTTATTTTGGCATGCGTTATTTTTGTATTTACAAAACAGGCGATTGCTTATGCTATTTCGATGCATTAAGATTTTCTATTTCTTCCGTGATACACGAATGATATTACTTTAAATGCAGTAATTTTTCGACATAAAAAACGTATTCAGTTTTAGCATGTTTCGAAATATAACTTTAATTTAATCCAACTACATATTGATCAGTACCAGACGTTCGCTGCAAGAAGGCTTATAAACAGCGTTGAACATTAAATAATTTTAAAAATGTGTCGAATCAGCATCTTTTGTGGCAAGCACACAATTTCGAAGCATTACAGAGAATATATTGTTCATTTTTTATTGACTTTATCGTCCCATTTTTAATAGACCATTGGTCACATTTGAAAAATATTTATTAAATGTAACAACCTCTTCTTGAAATATTTTTAAAGTGTATGGTAAAGTTAATAAGATACCAGAAAAAGAAACAGGTTTGCCTTTTAGACGGGAATCTTCACGGTGTAGTCACTTTAGGTTTTTATTTTTTCACTTTAATGGCGTGAAAACTAAAATACAAGAACAAAAGTTGCGTCGGATATATCTCCTGTTCTTTCTATTGTTGACCAGGGCGATACTATGAATTTTGAATGGGAGATGAGATCTTACTGACGCTATTCAAGATTTATCAGCATGAAAAAAACACGAACAAAAAAATGAGAGGACGCGAACGACTTGCACCTTTAGGTGACATAAACATTTTGTAGCTTTTGGTCATAAATAGACGCAGCATCACCCAACGCTGTTGGATTTTACTTGAAACTATGCAAAGCATGCTCTAGGGCTGCAGGGACCCAGCGAAGAATCGGTCTCGCACGAACGACATACCGAATGTTTATAGCCTACAGCAGCCTGAGTGAAATGCCTTCTATAAGATAAGGAGCGACCTCTCTAGTATGGTTTAGTGCCACGATTGGTACCGACAATTGAACAGGGCGAAATGTTGTGTTCCTTAGTATGGTTGTAGCTGGATACAATCGCAAGTAGCAACTAAGACAACGTAATAACTTCCTGTAATTGTAGTTTATTACTTCAGGAGCTCAAACGAATTTCTTCAAAACGATTAGCTTATGTTTCAAAATTGTTTTGTGTGCTATGAAAAAATGTTCTTATCTAACAATTCGTGGGAAATAGTGATACGATATCATATAAAGCCATCGGAAATGAAATGTCTATTTTTATTTAACTTGCTGAATATTAAAATCAAGACTGAAAATTTTGCCATATAGTTATTTAATTTATTTGTTCCTTCCTGCTCATGAATCACGGTGACTATAAATATCACTGATACGGTGTACATCTAAGGATACAACTTGTTTATCTTCAGCCCTACCACACTGTTTTCAATTTAAAAACTGTGGGTTGGTACAAGCGCTGTTCGTGACAGGTCGTTAGTTCCTCATCGTTTAATCACAAATACTCACATTTATGTGTGTTTATGTAATCAAAACTTTGTTCAACTTCGTTCAATCAAAGTTTGGTTTACTAATTTCCATTCCCAATAATTTTGGCAGTATGAAAGGAGTTTTACTGTAATAAAGAGTAGAAGGTGTTATGAACAATTTGCGAAACACTAACTTTTCTGTGCTTTAAAATACGCTAACAGGAATTTGGAGATTTTTGGACTACAATTAATTATTATCTATTAAACGAAATCGAAATAAGTTTCTATACCATTGTTTATAACATAGTTTTTGCAGCACTGAGAGATATGGGTCAGTGAATATCAAGAGGATGATTAAATTTGCATAGCCCGTAGAAGCTTGCGTCAGTTTTAGCGAATGCAATTGATGTAATTGAGCTCTAGGAAAGGTTGTAGATGAAATCGGCAACTCAAGTACGAAGAACTTCTTAGTAACTAGACTCATCACTTTGTGATTGAAAATTCGTCGAAATCTCAATATACTACCTGTGAAACCTGAATCACTCCTTTGGATACCTTCGGAAATTGCATACGTAAGTCTGCTGATTGGCAACTCTGTTCGGTTTCTAAGAACAATTTTGCCTTCGACTGACTAGCTGCACATAGCGAAATATAGTATCATTTCAATTTTGAAGCAAAATGATTCATCTCAGTACAAAACTCTTTAAAGCAATAACAATCTGCGAACTAGCACTTCCCATGCACTAATGTAGGGCACGCCTTTACAATCTATCAGCGATATACCAGCTAATGTGTAGCGTCTCTAACACTGCTTTTGATGTTGAGGCGTAAACAGTAAAACTAAAGTAAAGTGATTTAATAGCCCCAAATTAGTCATTTTCTGAGGAGGCGATTGGCGAAGCGTTGTTGCGCCACAGACGGACAGTGCTAATGTCATGACTGGAAAGTTATAAATTATTCAGAAACAACCACAGCTTAACGACAAACACAGAATCACTTGTTTGCTTATTTAGGGACCGCAACACCCAACATCGGTTAGTCATGGAGCGTCTTCTGGCGTCTACGGTGAATATGTTCGCAAAAGTAAACGCAAAGTCCAATTACTTCGTTCATAACTTATGTGGATGGGTTCGAGCTGCGGGTGAAAGAGTTCAATCCAAGAACATCCATTAAGACAGCATGGAAGATTAATTTGAAAATAGAGAGATGATTTCTGGATTCTGTAAAATGTATACATTTGAAAAGCATAGAAATTGCGTTTTCGCAGTTTTTTTTGTCGTTTTATATGGTCTGTTTCCGGGTTACGAGGATTATGAATTCTGTGAATCTGGTATTTCAGCGAATAATTTCATAATAATTAATTTCATTTATTAGCTTCATGGTCGCCAAACCAATCTAATTAGCCTAACTATCGAAGGTATAAGAGATTTTTTGTTACATTTTCATAAATACATTAGTTGGGAGGAGGTGGGAAAGGAAAGAACAGGAAGGGATATAATTTAAAGGACAACGAATGCATGAAAACTAGGGATCATTTATACTATATAATCCCAAGCAACTGCAACTGCAAGCAACTGCCAACATTGGACAAGGAGGAAGAGAACAGGAAGGCGCATAAAGTTGAAACAGTGATAACACATAGGGAGAATCCATTTCATTTGAAATAAGTTTTCTTATTAACATAGTCTTGAGATATCACATCTTCCTTCTAATGTATTTAATTCAAGAAACAAACTTCTTAATACATAAGGATAATAGGAAGTAACGAAATCTTTGAAAATGACAAAACGGAATAAGACTGTCTCAACCCTTCCGACAGTAGAGAGCTCTAAGGCATGTTATGCCAGTGCGCTAGCTGAAGTGCCCTGATTGCTCTATGCAGAGTATATTCGTGATGATTATAGCAGTAATATTGCAACACAGCTCACAATTTTAAAACTTGGAAAAGCTACACATTGTAAAATAAAGCACACATTCAAGTATAGTTTGAAATATCACTTTCGTTGAATACCATTTCTGCCACATTTGCTATCGTTAGATTGTTCTAATTTATTGTACTGCTTGCGTAAGCAATATAAGGATAATGATCATAAAATATAGGAAAATGAGTATACATTGTTTATGCTTCAAGAATTGCTCGTCCAGTTCATAAACTCGGTTGGGCAATAAAGAGCGAGAGGCAGCCACCAATACTAGCCAGACCATGGACGCTAGACTATGGAAATCGTTATTTTCAATTAAGCTGTTTTATGTTACTGAACATCGCGCAACCGGTTTACTGACAACAAAAGTAGACGTGTGACTCAGTATAACGAAATCATTTTAATTCGGGTTGGGTTGTTGCTTCATGAGGAGATTTTTTTTTAACCAAATGAAAAAAGTTTTTGGTTTTACTCGTCGAACAACTTTTTGAACTTTTGAAAAATAACTACCTCATTACAATCCATACGTGTAGAAGTAGTCATGTCTATTCATAATGCGTCATTTATTTAGTAATAATGTTGATGAAATGAGTTGATAAAGTTGCTAATGTTAATTGCGTAATGAGCCATGATTTTTTATCATAAATACTTTGTAAATTATTTAAATGCACGGGATCACCATATAAGAAGATTCATCGCACGCAACTTTTGTTCGTGAACATTCCTTTCAAACACCGACGTTTGAAGCCTAACGGAGCACTCTTGTACGTACCTGCTTTGCTTTAATGTAACATTCATCTTATTTGAAGTCGCCCTGTAAAAGAGTTTAACGAGGTAGAACAATTTCGATGAAATTAATGCATGAAATTAAAACTTCCATTTAAGTACATCGAGACCATTGAAACATCATCGCTAAACGTCCAACATCGGATGCCTGCAGGAATACGTTCGAAAATTTTGCACGCAATGATATCGGGAAACGAGGGACAGACGACATAAGAACATACTTGAACGAGAATCATGTGCTACTGGTACATATACAAGGTAGGGTTGCCTTCCAAAACAATTAGAATACTAATGATAAGTGGTTGCCTTCATGCTTCTGGAATAATGCACGATGGGAGGAGGTAATAAAATAATGATTAAAGTCATATGAATACTTACATAACGTTTCACAGCTTGAAACATTATCATTTATTAGGTCAAGATGTTATATAGCTGTAGAAATTAGCCATGGTAGTTTTTATGCACAACATTGGGAATTAGGACTGCTACTGTTGAAGAACATGTATATAAGTAACAAGAAACACATCAATACACAAATCGTAAATGGTACACATACATTGGTTCAGGTTTACTATTTGAATCACGTACTTTCATTTGTTTTCTCCTAGTAACGTGCATTTGGCGTTTTTTTTCAGATCTCCATGATCTCTATCCGTGAGTTATGCAGTTGCTAATCACTACTAGGAAAAATAAGCACATAGAACGTTCGTGGACACCTGTAGTGTTGGCCGATGCTCGACACATATGAAATCGCCTTCAGCTTTGCTAGTAGGCGAGTAAAGGGAACGATCAAACTTTTACCACCCAATTACAAAGTTTTGGCAAGGTTGCCGCACAGCCTAACCCAAAGCTAAGAATATAAAACGAACGCTCGGGTTATTGGCGCATGGTATTTGTATAGGACGCCGAGCCAAACAGTTCGGTCCCTTTGATGATCCCTGTTGGCTTCGTTGCATCGCACGGGTAGTATTAAAGTTCTTTGGTCGATCTCGTTGGACCAGCTCCCACCGGCCGGCACTTCTAAAGGTACCAATATTGAATTTTACTTCCGGTGGATAGAGCATAGACAGCGTTTGAATCGTTCGACTCATGGTACGAAAAAGTGGTCTCTGGGGGCTTGAAAGCTGGTAGTTTTTGTTGTTGTGGTGTCAAATGTTCCGCGACCAGCTTTCATTACGTTGATTTGAATGTTATTTAAGAAAAACGAAACTCCGGACCATCACCACAGCTTGAAACGTTGTGCAAGCGTAACGATATAGCACAGATTTTTGCCTCATGATATTGATGCATCAACTTGGATTGAATTTTTACGCATACACTTAGTCTGGAGGGTTATGTTGGTTGATGTTGTGAATTAACTTACCCTTGCATGAACGCAAGCGATGTGCAGATTAGTTTAAATTTGCTACCGTTTCTTTATAGTAGTGTTAATATGTTTATACGAAGATAAAACAAAACATATTAGTTTAAAACAGAAAGCCATTAAAAGCTTTTCAAATACACGGAGAACAAATAATATATAGTAAAAAAATGTCACGAACATTCACAACCAGGACTCTACGCTTAGGGCTGGAATCATCTTGAACAGCATTATCTTTAAAAAAGCGGAAACAAGAGTCCAAAATGGAATCATAGATGAATGATAAAAAACTGTTTACAAGATAACCAAAACATAAAAAAACTGAAACACTTTACCGGCCTGCCGTTAGCGGTGTG
>KZ067268.1:210671-248113 GCA_002091845.1 Anopheles cracens | reverse complement strand
AAAAAAAAACATAACTCACCTCACTCGTTGTCCAATAGGAAAATTATAGTTTCCTACTTGATGATTCTTGCGCGGTGCAACGGGTCGGACATCTAATCGGAGAAACTATCACTCCAATAGGTGGATGTCAGGGGTGCTACGCACTTGAACAGATCCCTGCCGCTGCTAGCCGGAGACGGTTCCGTCTTTATCTTCTTTTGCGAACCAACGGATCCCACCGAACTCGTCAGCTTGGATTTTTCGTGATCGGACTGCTTTGGCGTCTCCCGTAGTCGCTGCTCGATGCGTTGTTCCCGTTCCTTGACCTTCTCCTCCCGAATTCTGTCGGCCTTCTTGTGCCGCTCGATGTGGTTCTGCAGGGCCCGTTCCGTTCGGTAAAACAGCGTACAACGATCGCAGTTGAACCGGTCGCTAGGATGGCTTCTCAAGTGCTGTTTGAGAGCATGCTGACTAGGAAGCACCTCGTCACATTTAGGACACGGATTGTCACCTCGCTTTCGACGTTTACGTTTCACTTCCTCTTCTCCGTCCGAACTGGAACTGTCCTCTGGTGCCTCAATGTACACTATGTTCGTTAAACTCGGCGTTTTCGGGTACTTCGGAGGCCTACCCGGACCGCGTTTCGGTGTATAGGTCGCCAGGGCAGGCGCACTGGTGGTAATGTTCTTAGGTTTACGACCCGGCCTACCCCGTCGTCCGGATCCCGGTGTGCGCCCACGCCTTTTAGGCGTTCGTTTCCGCTTGTTCGGTGGCGAAAAACTGTCGTCGGAGGTGGCTGGCTCCGATTCCACCTCCGATTGCGACACCTTATACTCGTCGTCATCGACCGGTTCATCGTCGTCCTTATCCGAGTCGGACATCGGACAGTTAACCACGATGAAATCACTTGACCGGCGACTTTTGTTAGTGCTTCGCTTCAAATTCTTTCGCAGTTCTTTGTCCGACGCTTCACATCGGGTCTTAAACTCATTCACAATACGCACCTGTCCCACGCATCGCTCACAAATTTTGTGCGGCAAATGATCGCGCGCCGTGATGCGAATGTTAGTGCAGACTTTCATTATGATATCACTGACACGAATGGGCCCTTCAAGCTGGAAGATATCCGTTAACTCTTCCGTACCCATACACACTCTGCACATTTCCAAATTCATAGCGGATTTTTCTTCGTAGGATACATTTGCACCCGTCTCCTTCTCCGTGTTAACTTCGTGTAGCACCTCGATAATAATTTTTTTGTCATCTTCCCCGTCGGTTACGTGCTCCTCCTGCTTGGATTCTAAAGCTTCCTCATCCAAATGCTCGGCTTCTTCTAAATGTTCGACGTTTTCTTCCGCCTCGTCATCTGGATTTGTTTTCTCGACTATTTCAACCACACTGTGCTCCTCCGTCTCCGTAGCACCATCCTGGGCCAACGCTTCTTCTTCTTCATGTTCTGCTGCTACTTCACTCGAGCCTGCTTTCCCCTCGGCATCGGCAGGTTTTTCTGCAGTCAAAACATCGCTTTTAGCTTCGGCATGCGAAACAGCTTCTTTACTCGCGTTCGTGGTCGAGTCCTCATGCTCGACACCGCCGTTCGAATTGTTATACATGGTGATTTTCGTGATTTTGGAGCGAATGTGCATCAACAACAGTCGCGTTCATAAACAAACGCAATAAGCAGGAACCACTATAAGCAACACGCTTTTTAATTGTCCTTTGCACTCGAAATCTCGCTGTTAAACTGCAGGCCAATCTGTACTATTTTACCTGCAATTAAGTAACAAAACGATATGTGCAACACTTTTTACCAATAATTAGGGAAATTTTATGCCGCGCTCGATCGACAACAAAGCTCACTTTTGTTCCGCCACCGCCATATTGAAAAATGCGTCAAATTTGCAGTTTGACAGCAAGCGCGCATGCGCTACTGCCGGTCGCCTTTGGAACTTGTGTACGTTTCTTCCTCTTTTTTATTTTTCTTCTATAAGGGAACCTACAGGGTTGGCTTCTCGCGTTCAAATACGCGCGGTACTATTTGCGTCTGAAAATGTTAAGACACGATAAAAATGTAGGCTGATTCCATTTGGATTTTTTGCCAATTTTGGCTTAAATAAATTCTCAAATAGAACATGAGAATAACATACCTTTGCCATAAAATTTTTGACTTCTAATGATATGCATCGTGCTTGATGCTTTTCAATTTCTCTCTCGCGAGGCCGACTGATTCACTAACCCTGTATTTGGGCATTTCGCCGCACGTTTTGAAATATTTCACGCCATGAAGTAACGCTACAGTGCTGTCCAGACTAATTGCCACTCCAAATGCTATTTGAGGTGCTAAATTGGTCTAAATTAACAGTTATGAGTGTTTTTTCGTGAAGGAAAAACAAGACTTCCATATATAAATCCTTGTACAGATTGGACACCACATATGATGTATTTAAGTAGATACCGATTTTATTTTGGCATGCGTTATTTTTGTATTTACAAAACAGGCGATTGCTTATGCTATTTCGATGCATTAAGATTTTCTATTTCTTCCGTGATACACGAATGATATTACTTTAAATGCAGTAATTTTTCGACATAAAAAACGTATTCAGTTTTAGCATGTTTCGAAATATAACTTTAATTTAATCCAACTACATATTGATCAGTACCAGACGTTCGCTGCAAGAAGGCTTATAAACAGCGTTGAACATTAAATAATTTTAAAAATGTGTCGAATCAGCATCTTTTGTGGCAAGCACACAATTTCGAAGCATTACAGAGAATATATTGTTCATTTTTTATTGGCTTTATCGTCCCATTTTTAATAGACCATTGGTCACATTTAAAAAATATTTATTAAATGTAACAACCTCTTCTTGAAATATTTTTAAAGTGTATGGTAAAGTTGATAAGATACCAGAAGAAGAAACAGGTTTGCCTTTTAGACGGGAATCTTCACGGTGTAGTCACTTTAGGTTTTTATTTTTTCACTTTAATGGCGTGAAAACTAAAATACAAGAACAAAAGTTGCGTCGGATATATCTCCTGTTCTTTCTATTGTTGACCAGGGCGATACTATGAATTTTGAATGGGAGATGAGATCTTACTGACGCTATTCAAGATTTATCAGCATGAAAAAACACGAACAAAAAAAATGAGAGGACGCGAACGACTTGCACCTTTAGGTGACATAAACATTTTGTAGCTTTTGGTCATAAATAGACGCAGCATCACCCAACGCTGTTGGATTTTACTTGAAACTATGCAAAGCATGCTCTAGGGCTGCAGGGACCCAGCGAAGAATCGGTCTCGCACGAACGACATACCGAATGTTTATAGCCTACAGCAGCCTGAGTGAAATGCCTTCTATAAGATAAGCAGCGACCTCTCTAGTATGGTTTAGTGTCACGATTGGTACCGACAATTGAACAGGGCGAAATGTTGTGTTCCTTAGTATGGTTGTAGCTGGATACAATCGCAAGTAGCAACTAAGACAACGTAATAACTTCCTGTAATTGTAGTTTATTACTTCAGGGGCTCAAACGAATTTCTTCAAAACGATTAGCTTATGTTTCAAAATTGTTTTGTGTGCTATGAAAAAATGTTCTTATCTAACAATTCGTGGGAAATAGTGATACGATATCATATAAAGCCATCGGAAATGAAATGTCTATTTTTATTTAACTTGCTGAATATTAAAATCAAGACTGAAAATTTTGCCATATAGTTATTTAATTTATTTGTTCCTTCCTGCTCATGAATCACGGTGACTATAAATATCACTGATACGGTGTACATCTAAGGATACAACTTGTTTATCTTCAGCCCTACCACACTGTTTTCAATTTAAAAACTGTGGGTTGGTACAAGCGCTGTTCGTGACAGGTCGTTAGTTCCTCATCGTTTAATCACAAATACTCACATTTATGTGTGTTTATGTAATCAAAACTTTGTTCAACTTCGTTCAATCAAAGTTTGGTTTACTAATTTCCAGAAGGTGTTATGAACAATTTACGAAACACTAACTTTTCTGTGCTTTAAAATACGCTAACAGGAATTTGGAAATTTTTTGGACTACAATTAATTATTATCTATTAAACGACATCGAAATAAGTTTCTATACCATTGTTTATAACATAGTTTTTGCAGCACTGAGAGATATGGGTCAGTGAATATCAAGAGGATGATTAAATTTGCATAGCCCGTAGAAGCTTGCGTCAGTTTTAGCGAATGCAATTGATGTAATTGAGCTCTAGGAAAGGTTGTAGATGAAATCGGCAACTCAAGTACGAAGAACTTCTTAGTAACTAGACTCATCACTTTGTGATTGAAAATTCGTCGAAATCTCAATATACTACCTGTGAAACCTGAATCACTCCTTTGGATACCTTCGGAAATTGCATACGTAAGTCTGCTGATTGGTAACTCTGTTCGGTTTCTAAGAACAATTTTGCCTTCGACTGACTAGCTGCACATAGCGAAATATAGTATCATTTGAATTTTGAAGCAAAATGATTCATCTCAGTACAAAACTCTTTAAAGCAATAACAATCTGCGAACTAGCACTTCCCATGCACTAATGTAGGGCACGCCTTTACAATCTATCAGCGATATACCAGCTAATGTGTAGCGTCTCTAACACTGCTTTTGATGTTGAGGCGTAAACAGTAAAACTAAAGTAAAGTGATTTAATAGCCCCAAATTAGTCATTTTCTGAGGAGGCGATTGACGAAGCGTTGTTGCGCCACAGACGGACAGTGCTAATGTCATGACTGGAAAGTTATAAATTATTCAGAAACAACCACAGCTTAACGACAAACACAGAATCACTTGTTTGCTTATTTAGGGACCGCAACACCCAACATCGGTTAGTCATGGAGCGTCTTCTGGCGTCTACGGTGAATATGTTCGCAAAAGTAAACGCAAAGTCCAATTACTTCGTTCATAACTTATGTGGATGGGTTCGAGCTGCGGGTGAAAGAGTTCAATCCAAGAACATCCATTAAGACAGCATGGAAGATTAATTTGAAAATAGAGAGATGATTTCTGGATTCTGTAAAATTTATACATTTGAAAAGCATAGAAATTGCGTTTTCGCAGTTTTTTTTTGTCGTTGTATATGGTATGTTTCCGAGGATTATGAATTGTGTGAATCTGGTATTTCAGCGTATATAGAATAATTTCATAATAATTAATTTCATTTATTAGCTTCATGGTCGCCAAACCAATCTAATTAGCCTAACTATCGAAGGTATAATGCATACGTAAGTCTGCTGATTGGTAACTCTGTTCGGTTTCTAAGAACAATTTTGCCTTCGACTGACTAGCTGCACATAGCGAAATATAGTATCATTTGAATTTTGAAGCAAAATGATTCATCTCAGTACAAAACTCTTTAAAGCAATAACAATCTGCGAACTAGCACTTCCCATGCACTAATGTAGGGCACGCCTTTACAATCTATCAGCGATATACCAGCTAATGTGTAGCGTCTCTAACACTGCTTTTGATGTTGAGGCGTAAACAGTAAAACTAAAGTAAAGTGATTTAATAGCCCCAAATTAGTCATTTTCTGAGGAGGCGATTGGCGAAGCGTTGTTGCGCCACAGACGGACAGTGCTAATGTCATGACTGGAAAGTTATAAATTATTCAGAAACAACCACAGCTTAACGACAAACACAGAATCACTTGTTTGCTTATTTAGGGACCGCAACACCCAACATCGGTTAGTCATGGAGCGTCTTCTGGCGTCTACGGTGAATATGTTCGCAAAAGTAAACGCAAAGTCCAATTACTTCGTTCATAACTTATGTGGATGGGTTCGAGCTGCGGGTGAAAGAGTTCAATCCAAGAACATCCATTAAGACAGCATGGAAGATTAATTTGAAAATAGAGAGATGATTTCTGGATTCTGTAAAATGTATACATTTGAAAAGCATAGAAATTGCGTTTTCGCAGTTTTTTTTGTCGTTTTATATGGTCTGTTTCCGGGTTACGAGGATTATGAATTCTGTGAATCTGGTATTTCAGCGAATAATTTCATAATAATTAATTTCATTTATTAGCTTCATGGTCGCCAAACCAATCTAATTAGCCTAACTATCGAAGGTATAAGAGATTTTTTGTTACATTTTCATAAATACATTAGTTGGGAGGAGGTGGGAAAGGAAAGAACAGGAAGGGATATAATTTAAAGGACAACGAATGCATGAAAACTAGGGATCATTTATACTATATAATCCCAAGCAACTGCAACTGCAAGCAACTGCCAACATTGGACAAGGAGGAAGAGAACAGGAAGGCGCATAAAGTTGAAACAGTGATAACACATAGGGAGAATCCATTTCATTTGAAATAAGTTTTCTTATTAACATAGTCTTGAGATATCACATCTTCCTTCTAATGTATTTAATTCAAGAAACAAACTTCTTAATACATAAGGATAATAGGAAGTAACGAAATCTTTGAAAATGACAAAACGGAATAAGACTGTCTCAACCCTTCCGACAGTAGAGAGCTCTAAGGCATGTTATGCCAGTGCGCTAGCTGAAGTGCCCTGATTGCTCTATGCAGAGTATATTCGTGATGATTATAGCAGTAATATTGCAACACAGCTCACAATTTTAAAACTTGGAAAAGCTACACATTGTAAAATAAAGCACACATTCAAGTATAGTTTGAAATATCACTTTCGTTGAATACCATTTCTGCCACATTTGCTATCGTTAGATTGTTCTAATTTATTGTACTGCTTGCGTAAGCAATATAAGGATAATGATCATAAAATATAGGAAAATGAGTATACATTGTTTATGCTTCAAGAATTGCTCGTCCAGTTCATAAACTCGGTTGGGCAATAAAGAACAGGAAGGGATATAATTTAAAGGACAACGAATGCATGAAAACTAGGGATCATTTATACTATATAATCCCAAGCAACTGCAACTGCAAGCAACTGCCAACATTGGACAAGGAGGAAGAGAACAGGAAGGCGCATAAAGTTGAAACAGTGATAACACATAGGGAGAATCCATTTCATTTGAAATAAGTTTTCTTATTAACATAGTCTTGAGATATCACATCTTCCTTCTAATGTATTTAATTCAAGAAACAAACTTCTTAATACATAAGGATAATAGGAAGTAACGAAATCTTTGAAAATGACAAAACGGAATAAGACTGTCTCAACCCTTCCGACAGTAGAGAGCTCTAAGGCATGTTATGCCAGTGCGCTAGCTGAAGTGCCCTGATTGCTCTATGCAGAGTATATTCGTGATGATTATAGCAGTAATATTGCAACACAGCTCAAAATTTTAAAACTTGAAAAAGCTACACATTGTAAAATAAAGCACACATTCAAGTATAGTTTGAAATATCACTTTCGTTGAATACCATTTATGCCACATTTACTATCGTTAGATTGTTCTAATTTATTGTACTGCTTGCGTAAGCAATATAAGGATAATGATCACAAAATATAGGAAAATGAGTATACATTGTTTATGCTTCAAGAATTGCTCGTCCAGTTCATAAACTCGGTTGGGCAATAGAGAGCGAGAGGCAGCCACCAATACTAGCCAGACCATGGACGCTAGACTATGGAAATCGTTATTTTCAATTAAGCTGTTTTATGTTACTGAACATCGCGCAACCGGTTTACTGACAACAAAAGTAGACGTGTGACTCAGTATAACGAAATCATTTTAATTAGGGTTGGGTTGTTGCTTCATGAGGAGAATTTTTTTTAACCAAATGAAAAAAGTTTTTGGTTTTACTCGTCGAACAACTTTTTGAACTTTTGAAAAATAACTACCTCATTACAATCCATACGTGTAGAAGTAGTCATGTCTATTCATAATGCGTCATTTATTTAGTAATAATGTTGATGAAATGAGTTGATAAAGTTGCTAATGTTAATTGCGTAATGAGCCATGATTTTTTATCATAAATACTTTGTAAATTATTTAAATGCACGGGATCACCATATAAGAAGATTCATCGCACGCAACTTTTGTTCGTGAACATTCCTTTCAAACACCGACGTTTGAAGCCTAACGGAGCACTCTTGTACGTACCTGCTTTGCTTTAATGTAACATTCATCTTATTTGAAGTCGCCCTGTAAAAGAGTTTAACGAGGTAGAACAATTTCGATGAAATTAATGCATGAAATTAAAACTTCCATTTAAGTACATCGAGACCATTGAAACATCATCGCTAAACGTCCAACATCGGATGCCTGCAGGAATAGGTTCGAAAATTTTGCACGCAATGATATCGGGAAACGAGGGACAGACGACATAAGAACATAATCGAAATAAGTTTCTATACCATTGTTTATAACATAGTTTTTGCAGCACTGAGAGATATGGGTCAGTGAATATCAAGAGGATGATTAAATTTGCATAGCCCGTAGAAGCTTGCGTCAGTTTTAGCGAATGCAATTGATGTAATTGAGCTCTAGGAAAGGTTGTAGATGAAATCGGCAACTCAAGTACGAAGAACTTCTTAGTAACTAGACTCATCACTTTGTGATTGAAAATTCGTCGAAATCTCAATATACTACCTGTGAAACCTGAATCACTCCTTTGGATACCTTCGGAAATTGCATACGTAAGTCTGCTGATTGGTAACTCTGTTCGGTTTCTAAGAACAATTTTGCCTTCGACTGACTAGCTGCACATAGCGAAATATAGTATCATTTGAATTTTGAAGCAAAATGATTCATCTCAGTACAAAACTCTTTAAAGCAATAACAATCTGCGAACTAGCACTTCCCATGCACTAATGTAGGGCACGCCTTTACAATCTATCAGCGATATACCAGCTAATGTGTAGCGTCTCTAACACTGCTTTTGATGTTGAGGCGTAAACAGTAAAACTAAAGTAAAGTGATTTAATAGCCCCAAATTAGTCATTTTCTGAGGAGGCGATTGACGAAGCGTTGTTGCGCCACAGACGGACAGTGCTAATGTCATGACTGGAAAGTTATAAATTATTCAGAAACAACCACAGCTTAACGACAAACACAGAATCACTTGTTTGCTTATTTAGGGACCGCAACACCCAACATCGGTTAGTCATGGAGCGTCTTCTGGCGTCTACGGTGAATATGTTCGCAAAAGTAAACGCAAAGTCCAATTACTTCGTTCATAACTTATGTGGATGGGTTCGAGCTGCGGGTGAAAGAGTTCAATCCAAGAACATCCATTAAGACAGCATGGAAGATTAATTTGAAAATAGAGAGATGATTTCTGGATTCTGTAAAATTTATACATTTGAAAAGCATAGAAATTGCGTTTTCGCAGTTTTTTTTTGTCGTTGTATATGGTATGTTTCCGAGGATTATGAATTGTGTGAATCTGGTATTTCAGCGTATATAGAATAATTTCATAATAATTAATTTCATTTATTAGCTTCATGGTCGCCAAACCAATCTAATTAGCCTAACTATCGAAGGTATAAGAGATTTTTTGTTACATTTTCATAAATACATTAGTTGGGAGGAGGTGGGAAAGGAAAGAACAGGAAGGGATATAATTTAAAGGACAACGAATGCATGAAAACTAGGGATCATTTATACTATATAATCCCAAGCAACTGCAACTGCAAGCAACTGCCAACATTGGACAAGGAGGAAGAGAACAGGAAGGCGCATAAAGTTGAAACAGTGATAACACATAGGGAGAATCCATTTCATTTGAAATAAGTTTTCTTATTAACATAGTCTTGAGATATCACATCTTCCTTCTAATGTATTTAATTCAAGAAACAAACTTCTTAATACATAAGGATAATAGGAAGTAACGAAATCTTTGAAAATGACAAAACGGAATAAGACTGTCTCAACCCTTCCGACAGTAGAGAGCTCTAAGGCATGTTATGCCAGTGCGCTAGCTGAAGTGCCCTGATTGCTCTATGCAGAGTATATTCGTGATGATTATAGCAGTAATATTGCAACACAGCTCAAAATTTTAAAACTTGAAAAAGCTACACATTGTAAAATAAAGCACACATTCAAGTATAGTTTGAAATATCACTTTCGTTGAATACCATTTCTGCCACATTTGCTATCGTTAGATTGTTCTAATTTATTGTACTGCTTGCGTAAGCAATATAAGGATAATGATCATAAAATATAGGAAAATGAGTATACATTGTTTATGCTTCAAGAATTGCTCGTCCAGTTCATAAACTCGGTTGGGCAATAGAGAGCGAGAGGCAGCCACCAATACTAGCCAGACCATGGACGCTAGACTATGGAAATCGTTATTTTCAATTAAGCTGTTTTATGTTACTGAACATCGCGCAACCGGTTTACTGACAACAAAAGTAGACGTGTGACTCAGTATAACGAAATCATTTTAATTAGGGTTGGGTTGTTGCTTCATGAGGAGAATTTTTTTTAACCAAATGAAAAAAGTTTTTGGTTTTACTCGTCGAACAACTTTTTGAACTTTTGAAAAATAACTACCTCATTACAATCCATACGTGTAGAAGTAGTCATGTCTATTCATAATGCGTCATTTATTTAGTAATAATGTTGATGAAATGAGTTGATAAAGTTGCTAATGTTAATTGCGTAATGAGCCATGATTTTTTATCATAAATACTTTGTAAATTATTTAAATGCACGGGATCACCATATAAGAAGATTCATCGCACGCAACTTTTGTTCGTGAACATTCCTTTCAAACACCGACGTTTGAAGCCTAACGGAGCACTCTTGTACGTACCTGCTTTGCTTTAATGTAACATTCATCTTATTTGAAGTCGCCCTGTAAAAGAGTTTAACGAGGTAGAACAATTTCGATGAAATTAATGCATGAAATTAAAACTTCCATTTAAGTACATCGAGACCATTGAAACATCATCGCTAAACGTCCAACATCGGATGCCTGCAGGAATAGGTTCGAAAATTTTGCACGCAATGATATCGGGAAACGAGGGACAGACGACATAAGAACATACTTGAACGAGAATCATGTGCTACTGGTACATATACAAGGTAGGGTTGCCTTCCAAAACAATTAGAATACTAATGATAAGTGGTTGCCTTCATGCTTCTGGAATAATGCACGATGGGAGGAGGTAATAAAATAATGATTAAAGTCATATGAATACTTACATAACGTTTCACAGCTTGAAACATTATCATTTATTAGGTCAAGATGTTATATAGCTGTAGAAATTAGCCATGGTAGTTTTTATGCACAACATTGGGAATTAGGACTGCTACTGTTGAAGAACATGTATATAAGTAACAAGAAACACATCAATACACAAATCGTAAATGGTACACATACATTGGTTCAGGTTTACTATTTGAATCACGTACTTTCATTTGTTTTCTCCTAGTAACGTGCATTTGGCGTTTTTTTTCAGATCTCCATGATCTCTATCCGTGAGTTATGCAGTTGCTAATCACTACTAGGAAAAATAAGCACATAGAACGTTCGTGGACACCTGTAGTGTTGGCCGATGCTCGACACATATGAAATCGCCTTCAGCTTTGCTAGTAGGCGAGTAGGGAACGATCGTTTTTTTTCAGATCTCCATGATCTCTATCCGTGAGTTATGCAGTTGCTAATCACTACTAGGAAAAATAAGCACATAGAACGTTCGTGGACACCTGTAGTGTTGGCCGATGCTCGACACATATGAAATCGCCTTCAGCTTTGCTAGTAGGCGAGTAAAGGGAACGATCAAACTTTTACCACCCAATTACAAAGTTTTGGCAAGGTTGCCGCACAGCCTAACCCAAAGCTAAGAATATAAAACGAACGCTCGGGTTATTGGCGCATGGTATTTGTATAGGACGCCGAGCCAAACAGTTCGGTCCCTTTGATGATCCCTGTTGGCTTCGTTGCATCGCACGGGTAGTATTAAAGTTCTTTGGTCGATCTCGTTGGACCAGCTCCCACCGGCCGGCACTTCTAAAGGTACCAATATTGAATTTTACTTCCGGTGGATAGAGCATAGACAGCGTTTGAATCGTTCGACTCATGGTACGAAAAAGTGGTCTCTGGGGGCTTGAAAGCTGGTAGTTTTTGTTGTTGTGGTGTCAAATGTTCCGCGACCAGCTTTCATTACGTTGATTTGAATGTTATTTAAGAAAAACGAAACTCCGGACCATCACCACAGCTTGAAACGTTGTGCAAGCGTAACGATATAGCACAGATTTTTGCCTCATGATATTGATGCATCAACTTGGATTGAATTTTTACGCATACACTTAGTCTGGAGGGTTATGTTGGTTGATGTTGTGAATTAACTTACCCTTGCATGAACGCAAGCGATGTGCAGATTAGTTTAAATTTGCTACCGTTTCTTTATAGTAGTGTTAATATGTTTATACGAAGATAAAACAAAACATATTAGTTTAAAACAGAAAGCCATTAAAAGCTTTTCAAATACACAGAGAACAAATAATATATAGTAAAAAAATGTCACGAACATTCACAACCAGGACTCTACGCTTAGGGCTGGAATCATCTTGAACAGCATTATCTTTAAAAAAGCGGAAACAAGAGTCCAAAATGGAATCATAGATGAATGATAAAAAACTGTTTACAAGATAACCAAAACATAAAAAAACTGAAACACTTTACCGGCCTGCCGTTAGCGGTGTGTTTTCATCCATTGCCATGGAAAGTTGTCGAACGCAAATGCTTTCCATGAGTAATGGATGGTAAAGACGCATAAATACTTTAATCTAACGATGTTGGTTAAAGATACGGGAAAGCATATTCGACGTAAAGGAACCATGGAAGCCACTCAGTCTTTCTTGTAAGTGCCTAAGAAAGTAAACGAACGATTATAACAAAATGGATACGGATTGTTTTTATACGTAAAACTGGCTAGTTAAGTAACAGTGACTCCAAGTAAAAATAACCACATTTCTAATATGCAGTCGTTGATTTTGTTTATGGCATGCATTTAATCTTTTCTGTTTGTTTGTGTCAACTCTATAATTGACAGCTTTGTTAGTTTTCAAACTAGGCATATTGATTATTATGTGAGAGTGTATAAAAATAAAAATAATTAATTCGAAGATCAGAGTATATAAAATTAATATATTTTAAACTATTTTATTTTGTGAACCTACAAGAATGCACAAGCCATGTTCCATTATGTCACTAATGCCGGAAATTTACTTCAAAACCCTGTAGAAGAAAGATATCAATCCGAAAATTGATACGAAAATGAAATTCCTGCGGCAATCTCTAGGGTCACGTTTACTGGTACTTTGCAAACATCTGATTTTGTTTCGAGAATAAACAATCCCTATTCTGCACAACGCTCTCAAGGCAACGAATTCGGGAGCACTCTTGTTTGTTGATAATATTAGCAGTATGATTCTTGAGTAAACAATCCAGAATCCCAAACAGAAAATGTTATTTGGTCGAAAGAGGTTACAAACCGTAGCTTTACCCACGCGTAGCGACTGTTTGCAGCGTTATAAAACCACTTTTCTCTGCATGTTATATATCTTTTTGTGCGAGGAGATATAGTGTTTACGTCATTTGGTAACATATAATCTTGCAAAGATATCGATTTGATGAAAAAATTGTATTTTTAAATGAATTCAAAAATAGAGTGAAAAGCACGCAAACATTCCTTCGGAATCCTTCCACAAAAATAAACTTTCACCACTTCCAGAGAGAGACAGGACGAAATCGATAGAGAGAAAGAAAGAAAGAGAGAAAGAGAGAGTGAGAGAGAGAAAAAAAGGTAAAGTGAGGTAAAGAGAAAGCCAAACAACATAATATATCGGTTGTTCAGTTTTGAACCTTAACAGAAACAGCAATCTGTACCAGAAAACGTGGATCAAAATGTGGCAAAATAAGATCTTTGCGAAAAATCCCTTAAAAATAAAAAAGGGGGAATAACGTTTTGCAAAGGTTTGCCGCGTTCCTTGGTTTGTATCCCTCCGATCGTTTAGTTTCTGTTATGCTGCAGCTAAAAAGCTGTTCGGTAGAAATGCCGAATGGCAAAAACGAGGCAACAAAAGTTTGTCGGTTTCGGTATTTTTTCTTTCAATTATAGAGGTTCTACCGACAGGTAAGGGTAGTACGAAAGCTACAGTTTGTTGTTTAGATATTCTATAAAAAAGGACTACAAATGTAAATTTCAAGGAGAGGCATATTGTTTTTTCTCTCCCTGCCAGAGATGCAAACCGTCTCACGATTTCTTTGAACAACCGTTCTTTTGCTATCGGTTTCATAACTGTTGTTCCAGATTTGCTCCATTCCGGTTGGCGGTACGATTGGATGTTTATGCTCGTAGTAGCCATTTACCACATGACGTAAATTGGATATAGCATCTTGAAAGTGATACCAGTGACGAAACGATGCTGAAACTGTATCAAATATTCGAGGTTTTATTCTACCAAAACGGCATTTCCAAACCGAGAGTGAGGTAGTCGTGAACGAAAACGAAAGCAACGATACGCAAACTGTGTCAATAAAGACGAAAACTTTGTCACATCTTCGAGCTGAGCACAAGTGTGGAGCTACTACAAAGTTTTGAGGGCGTTCTGGCAATTCCAATCGTATGATAGGTGTTAGTTAATCGAAACTGGTTGAAGTAGGTGGAGTGGTGGGTTGCGTGTAAAATGACGAACGTGGTTGTGATTACAGTTTTTATGTGCCTATCGGTGGTTGCTGCACAAAGTAAGTGGAAAATTTTTGCATTTAAAAAACAGGCAATGATGATAATATAAACGGAAAGTGGTAAATGTGCACCGTGTTTAGTAAATCTGCTAGTTTTATGAGAAATTTGAAGTGATAACATGTTGGCAGTAACAGACGGTTACTCGTTTCAAGTTGCCTTCTTTGTTTTGTTAAGAATCTCGGTGTTAATTGATGCTCGCCTTAATATTCCATGCTCTGATAATGGATGCCATACTAATCCCCCAAGGATCATTAGCAATAATAAGCCCATTTAATGTTTAATGACAAGTGAGCGATGGGATCGATGGATAACAAGGATAAATCAGATGATCCCCGGTAGAGGTGCCAGCCAATGCCGATCAACATCAATTTATGACAAGCCTTGGCAGCCACACGTTAAAGGAGCAGCAGACCTACTTATGCTCGTCTTACATGGTTACGTTGCTTTTCCGTAGATATCGTATGCTATTACGACAACCGTGCGGCCAGCTATAGCACGCCGACAGTTCCTGGAAGCCTCATCTCAACAAATTGCACTCATTATGTCTACGATGGGGTTGGTGTGACGGCCCAGGGCGAAATACGCATATTGAGCAGCTACGACACGGCATGTAATATTGATGTTTACAATGGCGAGCAGACCCGGAAGCATGCCGCTTAATGCTATTCTTCTTATCTTATCTTTCCTCCCTCTTCGGCGTCTGCATCCAGCTGGATTCGATGATTTTCAAAAGCTTCGCCGGACTGGCGATATCAAGTTGTACGTGCTGCTGACTTCGGATCGTGATGGCGGCAAGAATTTGACCAACGTAATGTGTTGAAATCGTAATATTAAATTTAAGCACGTGGGCTACCCTCCGCATGCACACACATGCGTTTCTCTACTGGCTGTGCCGGGGCCGGGTAGGCACGGCGGACATAAATCTGACGAAAACTTTTTCATTTGCTCTGTCCCCCACCTCGAACAGGCCATCGCCGGGCGAAGCGAAAAGTTGGTGAACAACATCGCTATTTTTGTGGAACAGTACAACTTCGATGGCGTGGAAGTCGACAGGCGGACCATTGATTTCGATAAGGTACAAGTTGGCAATTTCGCCAGCTCTGCGAACGTGCATCCATATTGACAAACTATGGTCGCGGTTCGGGTGAAAGGGATGGGCGAGAAGAGCATTGAGATGGGAACGCGACGTGTACTGATTTGATTTGCTATCATTCCAGAGTGCTTTGGCCAGATTCGTCAACAGACTTCGTTCGAGGTTGTACATGATTAACAAGCAACTGGCCGTGTCCGTTTCGGCACAGTTCACTGATGCGTACGATATCACTTCGCTAAGCCTGTAAGTAGATTTGGTGCGGAACGTTGTTGATTCAACTAAATGCGTCAATTCAATGCGAAAAGGAGAGAATTTACTTAACGTTGTGAATGAAATGAAGCAGCTGATGGAAGAATTATTCCCACTGGTTGATTCTAGGTATGCTGATATGATAAATTTTCACGCATACAACTTCACGAGCACCTCCACCAACACCGTCGCGGATCTTGCTCCACTATTTTCAATCACATCCGACGTGGATAGTGTGGTGAGAGGATAATACACGCGCCATTTGAATTCCGGTGTATCTTACACCCTGGTTTCTTCTTTCGTTTTCGGTCGTAACTCGCTGCTGGATGCCATCGGACTTGTCGTAGCATTCAAAACTAACATCTTGGCTGGCGGCTGGAGCTCGCAGGAACAAGATCAATCTCGTGGTTGTCCCCTATTTTTTTTTTGTTGAACAAAACAAAAACACTTTACAAAAAAAAACAACTCAGAAAAATATAAGATTTGAACTGCACATCTGCGATACTATGCTCAAAAACGTCTGAACTTATGGGATGCCAAATTCGAATTTATTAAACGCGGTTTGTATTACATTCCAGTGTATCAGACTTTAAACAACTGGTCAGTGCCATATCTATGCGGATTTGTATTATGTTTTGACAGTTTCTATTGTCTTAGAATCCTCCACACAGAACACTCTTGATCACTATTTTGAAGAGCCGACGATTTGTCAAAAGTAGTTCTTATGTGCTTAATTTGGGATTAAACCTAATGTTGGCATTTGAAGAATTATGTCTCAATAGTTGTCCCATTCAATTCAAGGCTGAATGCTTAAAGTTTTTTCGCTGCATAAAGTTTTAAGTTGCATAAAGTTGCAGCTTTAAAGTTTTTTCGCTGCATATATAGGGGTTTAATTGCGTTCATATATCCATACTGATCGAATAAAATAATTCTAACAGCAATAGATAAGAATATCCTATCAACATAAGGAAAATTGAAAATCCACCATCATGGAGCATATTCCCAGGCAACGATGATTGAGAGCAGTTATGAGGAATTTCCAATAATATTGCATTTTGTTTCACGTCTCTAGGGGTACGTTATTTTTAGTTTGTTGTCAACATGTTTTTATTCTTTTATTTCCTTTAATTCGCTTTAAGCCCTCTTTTACTAGGAACAAATGAAAACAACGATTTTTTTCTTGAATAAAAATATTTCATTTCGAGGAAATTGCCATATGATTTCAACTGATGATGGATGGACATTGGATATTGATTGACAGATTTATTAGTTAATCGATTCCATCGTGACAACTAGAAGTTATATTTCGTGTCATATTTAAACTATAATGTCTTTGAACTGGCTCTGTTGCGAATGCAACTCGGAATGAAACCAAAACTATTTAAATAACATACAATTTATTCACTAATTGGTCGCGCAACGTTAGGGCGTTTGAACGTAAGACGTAAGTTGTGAATTGTAAGGTTTAAAAAAAACAAAAACGCATTGTAGCTTCATTCGATTAAACGTTTTATGGCCGTCTTGCAATGGTCGTTTTTCCGTTCATTGCCCTCTCTCGAATTCGAACACCGAATCTACTTCTTCATCTTCTACTTCGAATCGTTGTCCGAATTATGCGCAAGGTTGATACGTTGTTTATATATCTCCTGTCAAATCCTCCACGAGGTGCATCGGTACATTACACTCGTATCAAGCGAGATTGTTTAAAGTAGATAGTATGAAAAAATATTCAAATATATATAAAATTATAAATATATAAAAATATTTCAAGATATATTTATATAACTCATTGCAAAGCGGTTACGTTTCTTTATTCAATCAAGTGAATACTTTTGCCAAATATATTTGTTCGTATCGAACGTATCAATAATGCGCAGATAAACCACATTTATAGTGTTATTGCTGTCGATAGAAAGAGTGCTTCAAGTACACTATGTTATTGGCCACAGCAATAGGTACCATATGGTTGAATTGATAGTATCCATTATCGTTACGGTTCATATGTGGACAATGAGGTGATCATCCATGCTGTATAAATGAATGTACATCATCTATATTCGTGCAGCTCAATTTCGAAAAGCATGATCCGTGAATGCATGACAATGTATAGTTTGGTCATATTGTTTTCTTTTTTCTATGCATGTGTTATGAAATATTTTATTTCGTACAAGCACTTTCAACGAAGTTCAACGATACTGTCCTACATCGACCTGTCTTGAAATCCTACATCTGTCTTGAAAATTTTGCACCATACCATATGAACATTTTTTGTACTTCTATCACATACGAACATAGATTCGTAACCATTGACTGGCGTATATAACCGTAATCGAAATAAATGAACATTCTATAGTTATTCTAGAGAAGAAGTGCGAACGACATCTGTCTTCACACCGTAGGCGTGATAAAAAAAAACATATCTGGACTATCTCACCGTAAAAAGATGTGACTATCCAGTTGCGTCTAGTAAACCCATAAATTGGTAAACATGACTGAGGACCTCATTGCAGCAAATAAAGAAGCTATGACTGATTCGATTATTTGTATGTCTTACTTAATTCTACTTTAATGTTATAATAGAAGCATCATTACTATATGAGCTTGTGATTCATTTCAATCTCAAGACTATAGTAAAATATTGTATTATGTTAGATCACACAGAGTACACGGAGATTTTAATAAAACTGGAAACAAAATATGTTTCTTCACCGAATCGGATGATTACACCGTTCATTATGCAAGCCACTTCGAGATTCATCTGAATTGGAAAGTCGGTAGCGAATAGTAGCAGCATATTTCTTCCCGCATCGTTCGACTCACTAAATGCCGAGACGATTAACTACACAGTTGAAACTTATGGCGAGAACTGCAAAACTCGTACTGAATCACAAAACCGTAGCATAGCAAATGATTTGCGACATTCATGGAAACAGCTTTGCGTGTGTGTAATGCTACGACGATTGCATATGACGACTTTCCAACTGACTTATAATTAGCCAAAATTCCTTCCACGTACACAATGTTCAATGGGTTTTACTCAGTCATGCTCCAACCGTGCTGTAATACTGCCGAAGACTTTTAAATCTGCATCGTCGCATTTAATTAGCTCAAGCACAGATTAGGTTTCAAATGAAATGGTTGGATTTTTTTTTACCATGTGTGTATGTGCTTTTTTTGTGAAGCTCCATCAATCCACCAACCAGTTTGTATAGCAGGTTATGTGAAAGAAAAAATCAATTACCTTTCCGTGCCAAATGTTACGGTCCCACAAGTGTTTCAATTGCTTGCGGTTTTAAAAGCACTAAAGGCGAAGGAGAATGGTTTCCAAGCATATGTACACCGTATGAACTTTTTTTTGTGTTTTTCCATGTAATGTAGCATACAATACAGTTCCGCTTTACCATTTATAGAATGTGCTCGGATTGTGAAAATGCAATGTTTATTTCTGTGTATTGCTCGTTCGGTTGATTGCGTTTGTTGTGATGTTATTTGCATGGTTTCACATTAAAGCTAAATGGAACCATGGTTCTGTAACTTTTTTTTTCTAATGATGCTTTTAACTGTTTCTAATGATGCTTGTAACTGTTTCTAATGATGTTTTTAACATAATTATGTATTTGTATTGTGACTTTAGAAAATGATCATATCATATTTTTTTTACAATAAACAATAAATAAAGTTCTATAAACTTTTAAAAAAATTCTCTGCAATGAATTCATTAACTAGCAGTCATATGTTTAAAACATGCTTGCGTATCTACTTACTATTGAAAATCAGCCGGCATAAATGTTTCACGAACACGTTTCTAGATCTCATTTTAAGTTACTATTTGGCTCCTTAAATATTTCACCTCACTGATTCGGGGTACGCACTGCAAGCAAATTTCTCAATATCACCAAACAGAGGAATAAAGTTTCAATGTATAAATAATATCACGAATAAATTACATTATAAGGATTTACAATAACAAAAAATTACATCAAACAATTTTTGTTAGTTTAATAAGTTTATATTGCTTCCTTGTTGTTCCATCCAGGCCAATCATGGAAGAAAGTTTTAATCTGTTGTATGTGTAACTAGCATTCATAATTATAACAAAGAAGTGTTCAATAAATGTTTACAGAACACCAAACAAGAAAAAAATGGATAGAAAGGATTAAAAATCTACGTATATAATAGTTACGGATATAGCGTTAGCTCCTACAAGTTGTAATCAAATAGAGTCAATATTGAGCCTCAACCGCATATCCTATAAGGCTGTTTTTGCTATCAAGATCTTCTCATTAACTATTCCTTTAATGAACTTGTGGTCGATGGTTTATCAGGTGATATAAAACGTGACATTCAACCAATTTTCCATGCTGTCTCGATCGATGATGCAGATGCATTGAAAGCAGGAAGCTTTATGCTGTTGAATGCTTATATTTTCTTTCGTGTAGAATTGAAATGCTGTGAAATTGAAGAGGAAAGTTGTACTAGCAACGAGAGCAGAATTAAAATTGTGCAGTAAAGCAAATAAAAAATTATATAAAAGAGGGAAGATATCGTGAAAACAATTAAAAAATGATGATTTTTATGAAATTGTATTTTCTATTTAACACTAGAAAGATATTTTAGCTTAATAACGAAACCTAAAAACCTAAACCAGTCACATTCGTTGTGCATGTGGATGGTAAATTTGTTGTCAATTTATCAATTCGAAAAATCAAAATCAATTTCAAAATCAAAATTTATTTTACTATTTCGATTCCAACCAATAAACGGTAACATTCCGGAGCACAAGGGTAAAATGAAAAAAATACTGTTAAGTATTGATAACTTCAGTAATATCTGGTATTAACAATCCAATGAATCTACACTTCTTGGTTCCTTACATCACAGGCGCTTCGCGGTCTTAGACTGCTGAGGAGTGCTCGAAACATTATTCCTCTAAAATAGAGTCTATAACTTAAACAAAAGTTTTCTTATCTACAAATATAGTTACACAGCGGCTGTGTTCAGATAGCCGCTTCCACAAGATTATCTGCCGTATGAACGCTTACAACACATCCAGTTGAGATTTGATCCCACAACTTGTGTGGTGTGTTAGACCCTGCGTTTGGGCACAGGACCACTTACAACACATTGGATATACGAAATGTTGGTGTAGAATTCGAAGAATTCAACAAGTCAAACAATGCTTGCAATGAATCGTTAAGCATAGCTCTAAGATTATTTTATTATTTTTCGATGGTTAAATCGTTATTTCGATGTGTGATACAAACGTGACACAAGGTCAAGGTTATGTGACAATAAAAAAAACCTTTATCCTATTTGAAACGTGGAAAGCATGTTGGGCCACGTTTCGGCAGTGGATATTTTTAAACATACGAAAAACTAACCAACCTTTAAAAGACACTGGAAAATCTCCTTGTTACTGCGTAGAAATTTCATCCTCTACACGTGGCGATACACGTAAGCCGTACGGTGAAAAATCAGTCATTCAATTTTTAAATAACAAACGCAATGATGGCAAATACTCCCTTTAGGTGCCGAGCAGGCATTAGCAAATTATCTACGAGAAAAAGGGTTTGAGTGCTCTGCGTTCCTTTCCTCGATAGTGGAATTAATTTTAATTCCAGTTTTCACCGCATAACATATTACATCAACACTGCTTCAATGCGCGCTATGTGTAGTTGACCGTTGTCGTGTGGACGCGACAGTGGAAATATTATGGTTACCTCTAATTTACCATATCAGTTGTGATGATTCTCAAACCATTCAATGTGGCTAATGAAAATTTCGAGAGCTTCTGAGCAAGAAATTTCGCAGACATAATTTTGTCTTCAAAATTCGATAACTGCGATAGCGCTTTGATGTTTAAACCAACGACCAACGCACAATTAGCTGAGATTTAACTCAAAGTATTAAAGTTTTTGCTGCTATTTTACAGCCCGTTACTGGTTGCGACTCCATTCTCTTGGTGTAAGTATGATTATGAAGCCAGAATCCGATCATTCGCCTAATGTCTCGTCACTAATTGGTGTCCGGTGTAGGCACCGTTGACAACGCTGTCGCACAGTGATGTTTTTCGTTGAGCGATTTACTCATAATTAAGTAGGAAGCTTTTTCGAATTCGGTCTCCTGACAGTTTGATACAACATATCACATCGTATACATCATGCTGAACATCTGTTTGATTTTCTATTTCTACAATAACGTCCTTTCCGCACGAGTGACGAGGTCGGTCGGTTTCCGGCTGGTGTCGTTCAGGTTTACTATTTGAATTTTATTTCACTTTAGTTTTGTGCGGTATGCTTGTGTGAGAAAGAATTACTGCTCCACCGTCGAGTAAATGATGTTTTCCTGTTTACCGCCGTTCGCTTTCCGTTCGGCAGCGTTCGTGATCTCGTGAGGTCTTTGATAAGATTCAACGGTTTAAGCTGTAAAATACGCCACCAAACACGTGTTGTTTGTATTTGGTGCGAAGCTGAAGGTCGTCTCACGGCGTGCGACAAGATTTACGTTTCGATTTCCCCAAGAAATGTGTGAACCGGAAAGATTTACGTATTCCATCTTTGTGCTAAGGTATGCGAAAACGATTCGCATACTGGTGTCCTGCACGACAGTATATCTTATCACGGAAGATGATCATGTGCTATCCCCTGTAGTGTGATTGATATTAAGTTTTAACCAAGCACAATAAGTTGCTTCAGCTATTATTAACAGCCTTAGGATACTGTTTTCATGCTTTTTCCTGGTTAAATTATACAGGCCCGTTCCTATTAGGTTCTCATATATAACATAATCATTCTTATTTTGTTTACTTTTTTTTCTTTCAACTAAGGCATTGAACTAAGATTGGATAGAACAATGGCTTTTATCCTATTTTATTTAGCGCTCCGAACATTCGAGATCGCTTGGGTCTCGCCTCTTGCAGTCTCGCTTAAACTCGTATCTTGCGTGCATCGGTTTAAAGATGAAACGAGAAGAGATGCTTTCAATTATTCAATTAAGCATAGACTTCTAGGCTTCAATTTTGCACTCGATTTGCACGTTTTGCCTCGATTTGCACGTTAGGAGTAACAAGTTGTATTTAAAAAATGTCTAACCGTTTCGTTCTAAAACAACCGTTTTCGAGTTATCGAAAAGTAGGTAAAGTGATTATTTATGCAATTATAACACCTATACTTTAATGGAATTGTGTATATACTATTCAATTCATACCAGTTTTTCCTTGTATACAACTTTTCAATAAATTTCTCTCATTCCAACAAACGCGTATCTTGAGCAAACATTCTTACCAAGAATACACATAAACTATGCGGAGTTGACTCTTACACCCACCCATACTCATGAATGTGCTGAGGAATATCAATGACTAGATTTTACATTTTGAATTTGAATTATTTTCTAATTGAAGCATCACACCCGGTATAGCAAACGAGAATTTAAAATTTTAATTTGCACTGACGGGACATATGTCACATTTATTTCTATTACCAGCTGAAATGAAAACAATATTTGTGATTGATTTTTCAACATCACCTCACATGAACTTGAACTTATCAACTAGATGCTTCATGATGGCTGTTGAAATACCACATAAAAACGAAAATTGGTAAGATGAATCGCGTGGTATGGCGAAAATACGTTCACCCAACCGAACACTCACACCTTAATTTGCATCATAAGTAATCGATACGCGTAGGATGGTAGATGAGTTTTTTTTCAATGGCGTATGCCGTATGGCTGTTTAACGAACCACGACGTTGTGTTTGACGCCTTGCTAACATGAGCCGTCACGCAGAGGCATCGGTGTATTGAATTGAGGCGACAGTGTGGGAGTTTTTGGTGAACCAGTCATTGTACCATATTGTACTAACTTTTCGAGAAATTGGAGTGTACTATTCGCCCAATTTGTTGAATAATGCTTTTTGGAATGTCATACATGTAACCTTATCCCTTAGACTGTATAACCTTGCACACGGTAAGGCGGTTTCAATAGAATTTAGTACCAGCCCTTAGAAACACCGGTACCGCTACCAATTAAACCATCTGACCACCCCAATAAATCTAACACTTATGATATAAAGAACTTCTCTGCAGATATGTCTGGTGTGTAGTAACAACTTGTATTTATAACTTCCTGCAAAACCCCGCTCATTCTCCCTCATCAGCATCACCTTATCACCAGCTCTACTCTTCATACAATTTTCTCTCTGCGTAGAACCGAGGCCAAAAAGGACATAAGCCATTCCTCAGCGCCTTGACAGCTAACCCAATTAGAGAGGAGCTTTACTCATCATCAGGTTTTTCTTTTTGCATTCTAAAACTGTCCAGTTCATTTATCGTCACCAACACTTCCAGATTTTTTTGTGCCGATAATGGCACGAAACCCACAGCCGACCCCTTCTGCAGAGCAGTGTTTTTTTGTTGTATGTTTTCTTATGAAAAGTAACACCCGGAAGGCAACGGCTGGGCTTCATGCTCAGATTTTGTTGACAAACGGGGCAAAGCGGAACGAAATGAAGTCTCCTCAAACAATGATTTTGGCATTAGATTAGTATAAGCAAGCGAGTCAGATTGGAACGTGTCGGAAGGAAAAGAAACCGAGTCTTCCCTTCCGTGTATCCGGTACAGAGCGCAATCTTTTCATCCTACCACGGTGTAAGAAGTTTCAGAAAAGGCTCTTAACGATGGTGTTCTATTTTTTCTCTCTTACAGCAGTTTTAATTCACCGTTTCGCCGGAACAATAAGAACAGCGAGCAGAAGAGATGTTTGCGCACGGAATCAGTGAATTTTCCAGTTTATGGCATGCGCAGCCTGTAAACATTTCATACTTGCCCATTTCTTCTAGATGTGTTGTGAATGGAATATACATTATTTTGAATCTTAACGATCTATCGGTTGTTATCGGTTTTCTCAAATGAGTTCTAATATTATATCAAAACAAACGGTTGCATTAATTTGAACAATCTTTTTTTTTATTTCGGGTTTGTAATAAAGGGTTAAAAAGTATTTACGACAAAAACAACATACTCAGTTCACATTTTACCATGCGCTTCCATTGAAATATTCCTTATTGATCCAACCCAAGAAGATGTAGTGATGGTAGATTTTCAAAAAACAACTGATAATTGAAGCCGTGCAGCGGATTGTTTTGTAGGTAGAGATTTACCAGATTTGGGAAGCACCGTAAAAACTCAATGGGAACAGCATTCAAACCATTGCCGGACAGATCCAGACTGGTGAGGGTAGGTAAGATCATGCCGTCAGTGGTCAGATCCACCGTTGGTGCAATCAACGAGGACGCGTTAAACTGGGTAAGGTTGTAGAAAACTCCTAAATGCGTGAAATCCAGTGGATCAAGCGGATTATGTGCAATATCCAATGACTCAAGATGTATGAAATCACTCAGCTGCTCGATGGAGGAAAATCGATTAAACGAAAGGTCGATAATAACGAGGCCTGGCTCCGTACCGGACATCGTGAGGATGCGCGATATGTTGTTTCGAGAGGCTTTTAGCTCTTTCAAAACGGAAGAAACAGTGATGGATTCAATGAAGTTGTGTGACACGTCCAACAAAAGGAGCGACTCGTTCAACTTCTTATACTCGCTCAATTCGAAAGTGAACAAAGAGTTGTTTGCAATGTTTAATTCTTGCAGCATGGAATTTTCGCGGAACAAATCCAACTCTAACCCGTCCAACTTATTATTCTGAAGAAATACTCTCCGCAGATTCGGTTGATTGATAAACAAATCTCTATGCAGGGACTGCACGCCCACCCCATTTAGGACGATGGTCTCTATGCTTATCAAATTGCCGAACACGGTAGCAGGCAACTGTTGCAGGTTGTTGTTGGCAATATCTAGCACCTTGAGGTTATTTAAACCACCAAAAACACCATCCGGAAGCGACTCGATACAGTTATCCTTCAAACTCAACACTTCCATGTTGGGAAATTTGACAAAATCTCCCTCCCGCAGCTGGTGAATCTTGTTGCCTTCTAGATAGAGCTCATGCAGTGCGGTTTCAGCTGCGAAGGCATTCGGGTTTACCCGTGTGAGCCGATTGAACGATAAATCTAATACCGTCAACATCCGAGATGTGCGGAACAACCCTTCCGGAAGGGTGGTTATTTCGTTTCCGCGTAAAAATAACACCGCTGGGTACAACGAACCAAACGCCCAGAATGCTTCCGGGTCAACTTCCCCAATGGCGCATCTTTCTAGGCTCAGATATTTCATCTGCCTCAGTTGGGGTAGAAAATGTTTAGTCAAGCGCTGCAAACGTACATCATTTAGGGAGACCCGTTCCAGGCTGGAATGATGATGCAGAAGGTGGTCGTCGATGACGGCGATCGGGTTGTTGGACAGATCGAGCTCTTGAAGCATGGGTACGCTTTGCATAATGGTAGCGGAAAGCTGCTCGAGCATATTGTTGCTCAAAGAGAGTTTTTTCAGCGTTCCGGGGGTAGCAAAGATGCCATCGGGAAGGTTTTCGATTTGATTATCGTTAAGGTACAGTTCATTAAGAGCCGACATTGCTGCGAATGTGTGTGGGTCAATGTACTTGATTATATTATTAGATACGTCTAATACCTTTAACTTGTACATCTCTTGGAAGCTGTCGTCTGCCAACCGGATGAGTTGATTATATCCCAGTATAAGATGGGTCAGATTAGTGAATCCTTCAAACTCATCACCCTCTAGCCGTTCCAACATGGTTGCCTCGAGATCAAGTCGAATGAGATGTTTTAAGCCTTTCACAAACCCGATGCTGGAGAACTGGTTGGCCTTTGCGTCGAGCAGTTGCATACTTTCACGTTGCTGTTCGAAAATATGCTCCGGAAGCGATGTTAGGTGATTATGCCTCAGACGTATTAGGCGCAGCTTGGGACAATCGACAAGGGCATCCTCACGTAGCTCCACAAGATTGTTGTGGTCGAGATACAGCTCCAATAGAATGGGCAATTCGGCGAAAAACTTTGGCGGCAGCTTTTCGATGAGGTTATTCGAAAGGCGTATCTGCTCCACCTCGAGATTCTCTAGGAACAGCTCCTCCGGGACAGCTTTTATTTTATTGTTGCTCGCCGCAAACACTCTCAGATGGGTGAGTCCCGCCAATAGCTCCACCGGGAGCTCCTCCAGATAGTTATCATCCAGCTCAGAGATTTTCCAAAACAGTGAGCATGGTTTGATTGAAGGAAGTGAATCGATTATTTCGCAGGTCCAACGAAAACGGTTTGATGGAGGGAAAGAAGAGCAGCTGAAACTCCTCGATATAATTCCAGCGCAGGTGTAGCTCTTCCAGCTGGCTCAAATTTCTCAGTAAAATTGGTGACACAAGCGTGAGCGAGTTGTTGCTAAGCGTCAGCACTCGCAGATCACCTGTGTTGGCGAAAAGATTGTCGTGCACGTCTTGCAAACGATTGTGGTCCAACTTGATGGATTCTACATCACTGAGCGAATCAAACACAGTTTCCGGCAGACTCTCTATGGCATTGCCCACCAAATCCAGGCTCCAGATTTTCGGACAATGCTCAAAAACGTTGGCCTCCAGCGTGCGGACAGGGTTTTTCGATATGGTGAGATAATTCAACCGGTGTAGATCGAGAAACCATTCTGGAGCGATAGTTTCCAGGCCGAGATCGATGAGCTTTAAGGTGCGTAGTTTAGTCAATCCACGAAAGATGCTTTGAGGCAGCGTTACCAAGGGATTCTCGGCAATCATAATCGCACTAATGCGATCCATACCTTGAAACGCGTTCTGATCGATGATGCGTGTTTGCGTCGCTACCATCCGAATGACCGTAACATTTGGAAGCGATGCAAAAACTAGCTGTGGAACGTGCTCCAGTACGCTGTTGACGAACGATACGGTGAGATCTGACACGTTATCGTAGCTGCTTATTGCCAGACGGTATGACGGTAGTTCCTGGTAGCCGTTCATTATGCGTACGGATGTACCGTAAAATGTGCACCTAGTTGCGTTGCTGATGCAATCAACAGTCGTCACCGTGGAAGAGCCAGTCGATACCATCGAAGCACGAGTTAATGCCATCGCTGTGAACAGTGTCACCACCTGTAGTAACCTATGCAACAATTAATTGCACAAAAGCGAATCATTAAGGGACAATTGTGGTGCCAAATATTTCAGAATTCACACGAATTTATTACTTACCGTAATGCACCACAACCTTCCATACTGCGAACGGGCATTTGAAAGTCTAATTTCACCAAACTGGGGTTGTCCCCGCTGCGGGATACCTCGGATCTCGTTAATTTTCAAATAGCACACTGTGGTACGGATGGTTTTGTTAACCTATCCGCTTCAGCAGCACTCTACCAAATGAGCCATCCCGAGCAATCGCGTTTGAATACTCTACTCGACGAGAATCCACTGGCAGGGAAGTCGAGAATAATCAGCTCGTTTGCAATTTGCCCTTGACCCCCCAGGGCATATGCGGAAATTTCGGGCTGTGTCTGCGATGCGGTGTAATCTTTGCTGCTTTGAGCATCGTTCGAAAAAAAATATAAAACCGCGATGAGTTCTATAATCTATGATTTTGCAAGAGTTTGCATGGGAACGATTTGTTGAGCGTTGATGAACTCCGTGCTGAGCTATTGCACATCAGCACCAACCTATGATGATGCATTAAATCGTAGTTTGGAATGCGGTAGCCCTGAGGTAAGAAATTATGATTTTCTTTATCCAGCCATCTTTGATTATCACGCGATGCACACTTTGATGTTGCGCTTTTGAAATATATTTCAAAAATTATGAAATATTGCTCTTGCTACATTTGATAAATTGCAAAGGTAGTTGCAGTTAAGCTATTCCATTAGTTGTGTTTACACGATACAAACAGTGCTCATCGTCAGCACTCGCAGATCACCTGTGTTGGCGAAAAGATTGTCGTGCACGTCTTGCAAACGATTGTGGTCCAACTTGATGGAATCTACATCACTGAGCGAATCAAACACAGTTTCCGGTAGAATCTCTATGGCATTGCCCACCAAATCTAGGCTCCAGATTTTCGGACAATGCTCAAAAACGTTGGCCTCCAGCGTGCGGACAGGATTTTTCGATATGGTGAGATAATTCAACCGGTGTAGATCGAGAAACCATTCTGGAGCGATAGTTTCCAGGCCGAGATCGATGTTGGCCTTTGCGTCGAGCAGTTGCATACTTTCACGTTGCTGTTCGAAAATATGCTCCGGAAGCGATGTTAGGTGATTATGCCCCAGACGTATTAGGCGCAGCTTGGGACAATCGACAAGAGCATCCTCACGTAGCTCCACAAGATTGTTGTGGTCGAGATACAGCTCCAATAGAATGGGCAATTCGGCGAAAAACTTTGGCTAGCAGGCAACTGTTGCAGGTTGTTGTTGGCAATATCTAGCACCTTGAGGTTATTTAAACCACCAAAAACACCATCCGGAAGCGACTCGATACAGTTATCCTTCAAACTCAACACTTCCATGTTGGGAAATTTGACAAAATCTCCCTCCCGCAGCTGGTGAATCTTGTTGCCTTCTAGATAGAGCTCATGCAGTGCGGTTTCAGCTGCGAAGGCATTCGGGTTTACCCGTGTGAGCCGATTGAACGATAAATCTAATACCGTCAACATCCGAGATGTGCGGAACAACCCTTCCGGAAGGGTGGTTATTTCGTTTCCGCGTAAAAATAACACCGCTGGGTACAACGAACCAAACGCCCAGAATGCTTCCGGGTCAACTTCCCCAATGGCGCATCTTTCTAGGCTCAGATATTTCATCTGCCTCAGTTGGGGTAGAAAATGTTTAGTCAAGCGCTGCAAACGTACATCATTTAGGGAGACCCGTTCCAGGCTGGAATGATGATGCAGAAGGTGGTCGTCGATGACGGCGATCGGGTTGTTGGACAGATCGAGCTCTTGAAGCATGGGTACGCTTTGCATAATGGTAGCGGAAAGCTGCTCGAGCATATTGTTGCTCAAAGAGAGTTTTTTCAGCGTTCCGGGGGTAGCAAAGATGCCATCGGGAAGGTTTTCGATTTGATTATCGTTAAGGTACAGTTCATTAAGAGCCGACATTGCTGCGAATGTGTGTGGGTCAATGTACTTGATTATATTATTAGATACGTCTAATACCTTTAACTTGTACATCTCTTGGAAGCTGTCGTCTGCCAACCGGATGAGTTGATTATATCCCAGCATAAGATGGGTCAGATTAGTGAATCCTTCAAACTCATCACCCTCTAGCCGTTCCAACATGGTTGCCTCGAGATCAAGTCGAATGAGATGTTTTAAGCCTTTCACAAACCCGATGCTGGAGAACTGGTTGGCCTTTGCGTCGAGCAGTTGCATACTTTCACGTTGCTGTTCGAAAATATGCTCCGGAAGCGATGTTAGGTGATTATGCCCCAGACGTATTAGGCGCAGCTTGGGACAATCGACAAGAGCATCCTCACGTAGCTCCACAAGATTGTTGTGGTCGAGATACAGCTCCAATAGAATGGGCAATTCGGCGAAAAACTTTGGCGGCAGCTTTTCGATGAGGTTATTCGAAAGGCGTATCTGCTCCACCTCGAGATTCTCTAGGAACAGCTCCTCCGGGACAGCTTTTATTTTATTGTTGCTCGCCGCAAACACTCTCAGATGGGTGAGTCCCGCCAATAGCTCCACCGGGAGCTCCTCCAGATAGTTATCATCCAGCTTGCTACATTTGATAAATTGCAAAGGTAGTTGCAGTTAAGCTATTCCATTAGTTGTGTTTACACGATACAAACAGTGCTCACATTTGTTGAATTTGTTAAACGTTTGGCTTTTTTTGTTACTGTATTGGTGAGTCGAGCATAGTTCGCGAAAGTTTTCCGAACAGAACAGATTACTCAGTTTTGGTGGATAAGACGAATCTTTTCTCAGAAAGTTACGACAATTATCATGAATGTTGTTTATAACGCGCCAACTGTGGTTTCTTGAAACTTGTGCATGGATTCGATTACGACTGAGCTATGTAACTCTTGTAAGCTATGTAACTACGCACAAACACATTTCAAATAGTAACTTCAACAAAAGAAAACCACATGCAACATGGATATTAGCAAACTTTATGACCAGTGAGCTGGATTGACCGTTTTGGTAGAAACATTTTACATAGAATATGTAAAATTGTTGGTGTAATGGAAAATATTTAGATAGATAGTACAAGAGATGGAAAATTGAAGACACTATTTTAGTGCAGCAATTCTGATTTTCTGATTATGATCATTAAAATGTATATGAATAAATATGCACACAATTATATCCACCAACACATTCACAAGACGAACCACCCTCATTTTCACGAAAACTGTACCTATGCCAAATCCACTACATAACACAATTAGCGTACGGTGTAATTGTGATCGCTAGAATAAACAAATCTTTACAGACAAGAGTTACATAAAAAGCGATTGCATATTCGGAAGCAAAACGAAAACCAATGCCGCTCGCCACTTGGCAATAAAATTAAATCACAAAATTAGATTGCAAAGTTACTGCCAAACCTTGAAGCCGTTTGCCACGGTTTTCTCCAAACAAAACACTCGTAAACCTGTCCCCCGTGTACCTAGGAAGGAACGCTGTGACCAATTTAAAGTATTCTCTGACGACAGTTGCCCAAGTGACGATCTGAAAAAGCGTGTACATTCAAGCTCCAGCGTTCGATTCGGCCGCCGTGGCACAGAATGGCATTACGACATTTGCGAAGTGGAGGAGCAATAAAGGCTGCTGCTGGTTACAAACAAGACGATTTTCTCACCACCTCTGCTTTCTTAGATTTCCTGTGAAGCTGTGTGATGACATAAAATCTAATTTGCTGCTGATTTTTTTTTTCGTTCGTTCATGATAGAATGAAGTCATCCCTTTGTGAAATAATCCTTACAAAGAATCTTAATTGATGTGAATGCGATAAGGGAGGGTGTAAAGGTTTTCGGCTGTGTTTGAATTGAATACGTAACGTAGATGAATGAAATGAGCACGATAGCTGGATGCCAAATCGATAGCATCGTTCTTTCATATTCATTCTACGTGGTAATATACGTGCCACGAAACATTTCAAAATCATTATGGCAAGAGAAACTACGACGAAACCATGAAAACGATTATTGAATTATTGAATATTCCTTATTTGAATTCGTTTATCAAATACATTTTTGCATACATGCTTAGCAAAAATAATTCAATATCGTGGCACAAACAAATATTTAAATATTAAAATATTTGCGAAGTGCTTAGTTATAGCAGACTGCGTACTCAGTTCATATATGCTGTGCATTCCATTTTCATTTTCCGTTTTTCACGAACGCGCGCCATACGCGGGTGTTTTTCGTGAAAACGTTTTGGCGGGGTGTTTTCCATCCGTGGCGGCACTTGAAGATGATACGCCTATATGATTGATTTCCGCACCGAAGCTTCAACACTCCCTGTGCTCGTCGCTCTCCCACCCGGGCTTAATGGTTCACTGACACCGAAGCGAAGTCATGTACACTGATGCGCTGATGGTGTCACTAGCAGCAATGCAACAATTACATTCCACCGCGCTGGTGAGAACCGGCGACGGAGCATTTGTCTCTTTTTGCCTTTTTCTTCTTAGCACGAAGCAAAAAATGTAAAACAACCTCATTCAGAAAATGCAATGGAATCATCCCATTGCGGACATTCTTTCTGCCGGCATGCAAATCGAATGGAATCGTGGAATAAATCAACAATATAAATTCGGTACGCGTGATGTGGGCTTTAAGAAAACACAAACTTAATCTATTGTTTCAGTAACAGGTATTGCCTATTGAGTAAATAAATCAGAAAACATATTTTTCAGAGCATTTCCTTACACGATAAATACACTCTGTTGATCAAGAAAATAACACTCTCTAATACCAATATCCTAAATGATAAACTTATCAAAGACAAACATAGGTATGATACTATTCATAGCTATAGAATACATATAACAGGATGATGACCACCATAGCAGTGTTTCATTACTTCTACGAGTTGTACGAATAATGAAAAAAAAATACTTTTCGATAGTAAACCCTTCGACAGTTACCTTTCGGAAGTAAACGGTAAATAAAACTGTTGTCAGTAGAGAAACTTGTCGATAAAAGAAACTTTTCCAATTTAAACATCTTTTGATTAAGACTTACAACGAGAAGTAACGGAAATTCCGGACATAGTTAATGTCCGAGCAACCGTGGGTACTATTTTCCAAAACTAGCTCTCGTAAGCCTGCCCAGGGAGCGCAAAACATTCAACCCTTTTCAAAAACGCAAACGCCGTGGCTCTTGACTGTTTGTTGTCCGAACAATCAACCATCGACCACCGAAGTGACATGCGTGTGACAGCCGTTTTCTAGTTTTGTTTCGCTGCAAACCCTTTGCCTATTCGATCAACAATGGGTTGTGCTGCTCCAGCTAACGATGTAGAAGAATTTCGACCAGCAATTTAACCGTCATCTTACCGCCCTTGCGAGAACGAACCACCGCACGCTCTTCGCAGAATTATACGGAAGGGACGGGATCTGATAAAACTTTTAACCGAATCCGAATGCAAACGGGTTGAATAGCGTTTCATGTGTGTGGATTTTGGTGCGGTTTCCGGATGGATGAAGACATTACAGCGGTCTAACCCGAGCGGGAGCTCACGGACTATCCGACGCAGCAGCATACTTCCCCTCAGCGTCCAACGTCGCGTGCTTAAATATGAGATGAAAAAATTGACTCAAAATCAACATTTCAGACCCTCGCCAAAGGTTGGCATATCAGGAAAAACGAATCGGAAAACTTACTATCAGGTAGGAGCGATGCATAAAACATGACGAAAGGATGTCGACTGATAAAGTTTGATTTCAACCCAATTTCTCGACCTCACTTGGGTGGTCCACGGTCATAAGATAGAGAACGGCATCTATGAAGCCCGACTAATCAAAGCGCTATATTGCAGTTAGTTGCACATAACAGACCAGAACCAATCGTAAACAGGTTTTACTATCGTTGACGAATTATTTAAGTTTTATCAATTGAAAAACGAAGCCTTGATTACGGAACGGAAATGGATTTCGGAATGAAACGTCGGTTTGAAATTAACTTTCTCCGAACTGTGAATATAAGGGAGGCATGTTTTAAGTCTTCGCTTGGGTAACGTTTGACTCACGTGCAAAAATATGAATTTTCCCTCGGTGAACGAAGATTATAAAAGAAACATAAAATAATCTTGAGTGGTTTTCAATAAAAATGAACTCTTTTCGATAACGTTCCGGAAATCCCCGGGCCGTCGCACCTTTTTTCAGTGGTAGTTCGTTTCCTCCAATCAATAAAAGAAGTATATTTAGCGAATTTAGCGAAACGACGCATGGTGCCAGATTGCCACCAAATTTATAGCCTGGTCCGGGCGACAACTGCTCAAGATATATCCCATCCCTCAAATGGGGCCCTCAAATTGGGTGCGAAGTGGGAAAATGTAACAGCTGGAATCGCATTCCGATTAAGTTCATGGATGGAATTTGCTGCAAACACCAACATCAAAGTGAACGTGTCAAATGTTAGATATTGATGGCTATGCCGCGCTACGCAGCGTCACTTTGTTCCATGGAGCAACAAAAGTGAACTTTTCCTTTTACCGGGTTACGGAATGCTTTGGAGCAGTTGTACTAGTTTGCCGAATGCTTGCACAAAGGTAGCATGTCACAATCAATTTGAAAACTTTTTTTTTTTTTCCACTGCAAACATGATAACTGATTAAACTGATGCCGGACTGAGGGTAATAAACTCTTTCTTGGCGCTTTTCGATGTACTTGTTGATATTGGGGTAAGGTATTTTAGTAACTTTTATGTTGAATTTTATTACAAAAATACATGAATGTTTGCCAGGAATTGCGACAGCGTTACTAGGCACCGAACATTGTTGCCCGTTGTTGCTCTAGTGGCATTTTTATGGCATTCCGTAGCTTTCGATGAACGATTTAGGCCTGGAAATCATCACACTGGCAGTATAGTGCTCTTCTGTGGACAAACCTACACCCTGTGAGAAATACATTTCGCTCACAGTATATGGTCTCAAACCTTTAGGTCGCAAACCTTTCCAGATATATTTCGCCCAAGACAGAGAAAGCCGCATTCTCCATAAAACATTTTATATTTCTTAAGCTCACGCACTTCAGCAAGCGACGTGCAGCGACAGTATGCATAATTTGTAGTACGTTTGCATTGAGCATTATAAGAGGAATGATGCCGTTTGTTTGTTCAATCGGCGTTAGCATGTCCTAGACCACGTGAAGTGAACGGAGCATCTGAACAAAGCATCCAGTAACGAGTTTAACAGCTTAGCAATAAATCGTCTGCCTGAAAAAAGGAACGAAAATGAAAACAAAACACGTGAAACAAACATGCCAATTTCTCTTGCTTTCATCTAACTAATCAGTTAGACGCGATTATATTAGCCTGTGTAATTTAGTTACTTGATTTGCTTCCTCCCGGGGGAGTTCATCAGGCAAACTGTATTATACGTTCGTTCGCTTTCTCTCGCTTTCTTGCCAAAGAGCGACTCTTTCATATGGTAGTTTTTGCTGCGCTTGTTCGACCACTTTTCTTCAGACTGGCACATTCTAACCTACGACTGATTGTTAGTTTTGGGATAAGGGTAGTGGGAAAAAACATCCAGCTCCACACCCGGATCAAGGCAGCTATTGTCCTTTTGTGACACTACGGCGTCTTTTCTGAAGGCGGCCACGTGCAAGGTGTGACTTGGTAGACATATTTCCATACTACGGAACGCTTGTTATTTCAGCCTTCCGGAGTGATATCCTTGATAAATTAGTAATATTTAGGGAGCTCCCAGCGAGTTTCTGCGCTAGTTACTCATCCTCTGACATGCTGAACCTTTTGTGTAATCAAATGAAGCCTTCGATAGAAAAATAATGCGTCCCTTTCGGAGACCTTCGGTTAGCCAATGAACTATTTTTGGTCATCTAACGAACGTCATTCTGATAATGTACGGAGCTACCGTCACATAAAGGGACGTTCTGTGAATCATTTACAAGATCATTGTCAGCAACAAACCGGCGGTACCCTAGCTGGCCCTTCCTGTGTTTTGGAAAAAGTGCTCCAAAATGTGGACGCACCAGATACTCCTCGCATGCGTACCCTCCTTGAACAAAACATTTTCGTTACGGTGATAGGATGAAACAATAGATTGTGCAATGATGAAGCTGTCCGTTTCAAGGATAATTTGTCACGTTGTGGTCAATTCATTCATTCATTGACATAACTCATCATTCGCGGAAGAGGCATGCGGACGTACACATTGCATGTGAAGCAAGAGAGTGGGGGCTTTTGAACATTCGGGTTACGCAAAATACAAGTTTCTGCAAACATGGAATAATTTCGTTTCAATGTTTGACTCGATTTATGTATAAACACAATCTACAATCTAATACAATTTTAACAAAGTATGCAAATTTAACGAAGTAGTTTTCCGTTACCATTCCGGGATATGCCTATTGTTGATGCTTCACTCGAATTCGCGCTTTCAATTGTAATTCGTATGGAACCAGCGGCATGCGAACGATATATATATATGTATAACTTAAAAGATCAGATGTTTGTTACGATACCCGCACGAAGGTTGTTTTTTTTTTTCCCGTCGCAACTCCTTGCTGCATAAATAGGCTCCCTGTTTGGATCGTGTTTTTGACTTAATGGGCTGTGTCGCGAAATCGGATTTTTAGTTTTAGTCAAACGAAAAATTACAGCAAACCATTATATTTGATACCCTGTTGCTGTTCGCACGAAAACTCCGCTTTCGTTGACCGTTGAATTTGTGCTCTTCAGTCGAAAACTTTGAATATTTAGATATCCGTATCACTAAGTTCACTATAAGGGCAGTGATGTATCGACGTCGAAAGCACTTTTATTTCAATGACCTGAAATGATCTGATTTATCAATCGTATGATTTGTTGAGGCTAAATACATTTGATAACAAATTGTTTCGTTGTTAGTGGAGTCACTCAGCATAACCACTCACAAACATTCCGTTCCATCACGTATTTACGCTTTTTAATAATAATTCTTGGAAATCGTTAAATAGTTTGCTGTGGTTACCATCGAATTGTTGAAATAGACCTTTCAATGTTTCAAAGAAAAATCTGGCCTGAGTGTATAATAGCCCACCTCGCTTAGTGATGTGGCCTTTGCTCCAAGTAGGTGTATGTATTATGGTCTATTTTTTGTGCATGTCATATATACCAGGCACCTAAACAATCCAACAATCTTGTAGAGATGGTTGTGAATCAGCTTTTGCTAGCTGTTTTGTGTTATATTGTTTGTCAAGTCATCTTGGTATAAATTTAAGACATATACTACCCCTCTTTTTGCATTTATCAAACTGCTTTTGGTACGAATGGTACGAATAATCATATTTTCGTTTTCTCGTTTTTTCGTTTCG
>KZ067268.1:178659-189795 GCA_002091845.1 Anopheles cracens | reverse complement strand
CATCTCTGGAGCTCCAGCAAGAGTTAGCGCTAGTAATAGGCACACCTCCCCGGTCGTTGGTACTGAGCTTCAGCTCCGGCAAATTAGGGATTCGGATCGGATTCGGAGGATCGCTCCCAGCTAGGATCGGAGCAAAGGGATCGAATCCCACATGGGATCGGATTTGCACTTCACTAAATTAGATAGGTGTGCTACGCAGAGACTGACTCAGTTCGGAGATCAGAGAAGTGAAACCATAACAATAAACCCAATGAAAAATAGACAGGAATGCAAGACAAGGACAACATCAGACGATAACAACACTGACAAATGACCACATGGCTGTGGTATTGCAATACGGTCAGGTAAAAAATTATGTGAGCTAGGTTCTGAATATGAGTGAGAGGCATAGTCTTTCTGCATAGGAGCATACATTCTCACGGCTAAAGAAGAAGAAGAAGAAGAAGCTCAAAGTTGCAAATGTGGCTATTGACATCTGATTTGCCCGTTAGTGTTAATTAGATCATGTCCGTTTCGACTGTAATAACAACCGACATCAAATTACATTCTTCTTCTTTCAAATGAAAGTAAAGTTAATATCAATTATCCATCCAGATGTGGTATTGGTTGATCGTGAAGTTTCGGATATTTTCGAAATAACCCAAATAATTACCAAACCGTTGTTTTGCAGCAGAATATCGAGGAAGAAAGAGATCGTTGAGAGGCCATCAAGTCATATTTATTTAAGTGATTGACGCTGGTGCTCGGCGGCAAAATCCATCCACCACCATATTATATTATTACGTGTAGTTACATTTTTATTAGATGCCGCTACAAATAGCGCCCTAAGAAAGTTAAAATTTCTTTCATGGTTAGTGTTTTATCTGTATGCAATCATTTAAACGATCTTTCTTATCTTTATTATTCTCATAACAGTTAATGTAACAGTAAAATCGTAACGAAAAATCAGATCATACAAGTATCGACATGATGAGTTACAAATGAAAAAGTAGTTTTTCGCAAAAGTAATAAAACAACAGAAAAACAAATACAATGTCTTAATGCTTCTTTCATGTTTTGTTTCTTCGGTAATTGCGCCGAAGAAACATTCCACACGGTTGCTTCCATGGCATGCTCCTGTTTGCCGCGTCTACCACTTACTCATCCTGGCGGGTGTTTGTAATAAAATCCTTCCGGGCTTGGCATTGTCTTTGATTTGACCGTTCGTGTGTCTGGTGTTCGGGCGCTGTCCACACCTTATCGTCCAATATTGATGGGTTCATCGGCCATACCCAATTCTTCAGTCGCTGCCTTGTTGCCTTTCCTTTTCTTCGAGTACCACATGAACATCAGCCCGGCGTAGATATTGGATAAAAACACGAACCAGGCCAGATAAAAACCGTACCCGTAGCTACGTAGTGAGGAAAGTTGTATGTTATTGATTACGCAGAACAAACCAGCCAACGGCGCAAAGTCAATAACCGGTCACTCAGTTTACCTATATTTGGCACCTTTCGGGAACGTGTAGGATATGTTTTCCTTCTCGTACTCAACGGACGCTACCAGCACCTGAATAACGACGATGCTTGTCGCCGCTACAAACAAATGAACACTTGAGTTAAAAACACATTCTTCGCATGTTTTGCTCGATTTCGCCGGTACCTGATATAAAGTGTATTCCACCAGCCAATCGTTTAAACATGTAGCGCGGGTTTAAAAATGTGTAGATTGAAAAGATGAACCCCATCACCATTACAAACACTGTAATGCACGCAAACGAGGCCTCGGTTCGGCTGTAGTCTGTAGGATAGAAGAATGAGAAGTAATTATTTTTCCCCTTTGCAACGAACTGTTCATTTGGCATCTTAACAACCTTAAGATGTGCTGAGATATAAATATCGATTAATGTTTGCATGCAAAATAATTCTTTAGCAGCCAAACGCAATGAAATTGTAGTGCAGGTAAAGGATGGAAATCATTATTAATCGCAAATGTTACTACGTAGAGAATGCATGGCACTTAAATTCTAGCTAAAACCACTATTAGCTACAACAAGGGCTAGTGTAACCACGTTACAATGATTGCTTTTATTACAACATAAAAATTTCTCTAGAAGCGTCAATGCACTGTTGCCAAAATCTACCTAATTAAAATGAAATGATGATTAATAGTACTCACGACATAAACAGCTACCCAGAACTTTTCTCGGATAATTTTTTCGCTTTATACCTACTGCTCATATGCGTCATCTTGAGGCCAGTCTTATAACTGAACCGGACCACCTATTTACAGGCTGTGCCCATCGAGTCCACGTTCATGTACGCATGTACACGTTCGTGAGATACGCTGCAGGCGAGATACACATAGGGGACTTGAAATGTTCCTGCTTCGAAAAGTAGTTCGAAGACAAAACGTCTGAAGAATTTACTGACGATCTTGTTTCCTCTCACAAACTAAACCAACAACTACTGTTGGGAATTTAGATCGATTTGAAATTTAAAATACTCATCTAGATCAATTTGGCTGAAATGAACTCGATAATGTAAACAGAAACGGACGAAAGTTAAACGCAGGCACGAACTAAACTTGTAATGTAATCTACACATATGGACAGATGAATACACAGAAGCAAACAGACAGTTGACCGCGTATCATCATCATTTTGGACATTTCCGGGCGGAACATTTTTCGGGTGAAAGAAAGCGAAGTGCACGGACAAAGAACATTCGTGAGGGTTTCTCACAACTACTATTGTCACTTGGCACGATAAAGTGACGCGATCATCCAAGATCAGGTAGCGGTGGCGTGAATGTTTATAAAAATTGTAAATGCACAGTCACATTGGCTCGTGTTGTGTAAGGTGGAAAGAGAGGGGGGGGATGACCAGCCGAGCTAACGGACCGATTTTTAGTATCTCATTTTCTTTTGACCAGATCTTTTGAATCAAGTGATATGCGATACTCATGATTCCGCAGTATACATGACATACGCAACCTCAATTTGCCGAAAATTTCTTCGGTAACATCGAAAAGAAAATGTCATTCAGTATTTTTTGACATCATCGATCTCTGATTTGTGAAAATGTTCGGAAATCTGGTTGGTCCCTCTACACCTCAAATTCTTCTACGAAGTTATTCACAATCTATAAGAAAAATTAGGGAACGCGACAGAAAGTAACGGTACGTACTGTGTGAAATGTATAAGTTTCAAAATTTTCCCGCCAAAGCGTTAAACTTGGTCAAAGACCAACGTTCTTTTTCAAAACGTTATTACCATCCGGTTTAATCTCATACTCGGGAAACTAGTTAAGTCTGATAGCCTCATCGTGAATTAACGTTTATTTTCATAAAATGGCCCCTTGATCATATTTCATAAAGTTACACATTTGTTTTTCAAATTTATGGAAGCTAACTGCATGTTTCGTTGTTTCCTAGCACAAAGTAAGTATAGCAAAAACACGAGTTAGTTGCTGTACCGAGAACAGAAAAAAAGTTTTTTATAACCTTTTTTTGTGAGTTAAAATTTGAATTACGATGCAGCGATGCGCTGCACTGTTTTAGTATCCAATACGCCAACGCGATAGGCGCGAAAACACGCTGCCGAGACGGACGAGAGACAATTTCCTTGTCCTCCCAGTCATGTCCATGCGCTTTACGACCGGTTGTTTATGGCCCGCAAGAGAAAATTAATAGCTCAAACGAAATGCACAACCTCACATGACTTATGGCATCCACTTGCGGACGCCGGATATTCTCACCGCGCTGCGAACGATGACAGCAACAGACAGAAGCGTGCTATGCACTTTCAGCTGACAAGCGCGCTTGTTTAGGTTTATTATCTCATCGTTAGTATTTTTTAATATATTTGATTACCGTATATACGCGATGGAACTGAGTTCTCCGCATGTTGAAAGCTATTCAGTTAATTGCAGTTATAGTGCAGTGTCATATAGAATATATGTTTGTATTATTTGATGCATAATCACTGTAACCAAATGCCGTACTTTCTAGTGTAAAAACGACCCTTCTTCCTAAAATTTGTTTAGTTTAAAAATATTGTTTTTTGCAATTTATTAATTTTATTAATTTATTTATTTATAAATTTCAGGATGAAGTTCGCAGAAAAAAAATCAAAAGTTTTGAAAATATCTCTTTATGTTTGGTCACACCACTCATGAAGAGATGTTGCCTGGTTGCTATGTTGGTTTTTGTGATCAAATCAAATAATCAAATTTCTAATGATTACTTCAAATACTCTACTTTCTAGAACATATTGGTCTATTACACCTATTTTTAATACCCTAACCGGAAAGCCAGTCCAAGCTAGACTAGGTTTTATCATGTGAAGCTACCGGCGCTAGTTCCACTAAACCATAAAACCACACGGGAAGTAAAGTTTATTAAAATTTGTGAAATAATATTCTAATATGCAACTAAACAACCTAACCGAGTAAGCCCGGGATAAGGCCAAATTACAGGGAGGAAATGCCCTGAGATCAAAAATGTCGGTCAGTGCATTTAGGCACTGACAACACGACCACTAAGGCCGTCATACTAAATAAAAAAAACTAAACAACCTCTAGTATAAAGGAATAAGTTTGATGGATCGACTATATTATTACTATTTTACCATTGTATTTTATCTAAAAGGAAGGGGGTCAACGGGGTTTCTTATGGACGAATGCATCTTATACAGGAAAAACTACGGTATGTGTAACAAATACTACGTAAACAAATGTGAAAAAAAAACTTTTTCAAAAAAAAAAATAGTTGTGATGCCCTATGATCAACTTATTAATGCGGGGTCAATCGTCGCACTCTCGTATAATCAGCTAAGTGTTCATTGAAATACATCGCAAACAATCACATATAGCATCTAAGCCACAAGTCTTTAGTACTAGTGAAGCTAAAGGACATTACACGGTTTATCAAGTACAAAAAACATCGAACGTATCGTTTCCGGACCATTCCGGTTCTACTGCAAAGAACAACCAAGGAAACAGCGCTGCGCTATATATCAGATGGCCATTTCCTTTACCGGAAAGCCAGTCCAAGCTAGACTAGGTTTTATCATGTGAAGCTACCGGCGCTAGTTCCACTAAACCATAAAACCACACGGGAAGTAAAGTTTATTAAAATTTGTGAAATAATATTCTAATATGCAACTAAACAACCTAACCGAGTAAGCCCGGGATAAGGCCAAATTACAGGGAGGAAATGCCCTGAGATCAAAAATGTCGGTCAGTACATTTAGGCACTGACAATACGGCCACTAAGGCCGTCATAGTAAATAAAAAAAAAACTAAACAACCTCTAGTATAAAGGAATAAGTTTGATGGATCGACTATATTATTACTATTTTACCATTGTATTTTATCTAAAAGGAAGGGGGTCAACGGGGTTTCTTATGGACGAATGCATCTTATACAGGAAAAACTACGGTATGTGTAACAAATACTACGTAAACAAATGTGAAAAAAAAACTTTTTCAAAAAAAAAAATAGTTGTGATGCCCTATGATCAACTTATTAATGCGGGGTCAATCGTCGCACTCTCGTATAATCAGCTAAGTGTTCATTGAAATACATCGCAAACAATCACATATAGCATCTAAGCCACAAGTCTTTAGTACTAGCTAAGCTATATGAAAATGCCTGTCGGAGAAAATTTTGAGACAACAATTAGTACAGAAGCGAATGGAACATCTCGCCGGCGTGATCTAAGTAAAAACGAGTTGAAGACACAGAAAACACCGTACCAAATGTGACAACTGGCCGATGGGGGACAGTGTAGTGGACCGTCTGGGAGTAAGTCTCCCGCAGCTTAATCCTGACATACGGTTGTTTGTCTTCCGCGTTAATTACGCTTGGGTCAACGTTGCTTACTACGCTGCCCGGCCCGACGCTCTGGCCAACTGGGCCATCGTCAAACGATCCTGCAGTTTGGGCGTACTACATTCAGGTTATTTATGGAAGCTAACTGCATGTTTCGTTGTTTCCTAGCACAAAGTAAGTATAGCAAAAACACGAGTTAGTTGCTGTACCGAGAACAGAAAAAAAGTTTTTTATAACCTTTTTTTGTGAGTTAAAATTTGAATTACGATGCAGCGATGCGCTGCACTGTTTTAGTATCCAATACGCCAACGCGATAGGCGCGAAAACACGCTGCCGAGACGGACGAGAGACAATTTCCTTGTCCTCCCAGTCATGTCCATGCGCTTTACGACCGGTTGTTTATGGCCCGCAAGAGAAAATTAATAGCTCAAACGAAATGCACAACCTCACATGACTTATGGCATCCACTTGCGGACGCCGGATATTCTCACCGCGCTGCGAACGATGACAGCAACAGACAGAAGCGTGCTATGCACTTTCAGCTGACAAGCGCGCTTGTTTAGGTTTATTATCTCATCGTTAGTATTTTTTAATATATTTGATTACCGTATATACGCGATGGAACTGAGTTCTCCGCATGTTGAAAGCTATTCAGTTAATTGCAGTTATAGTGCAGTGTCATATAGAATATATGTTTGTATTATTTGATGCATAATCACTGTAACCAAATGCCGTACTTTCTAGTGTAAAAACGACCCTTCTTCCTAAAATTTGTTTAGTTTAAAAATATTGTTTTTTGCAATTTATTAATTTTATTAATTTATTTATTTATAAATTTCAGGATGAAGTTCGCAGAAAAAAAATCAAAAGTTTTGAAAATATCTCTTTATGTTTGGTCACACCACTCATGAAGAGATGTTGCCTGGTTGCTATGTTGGTTTTTGTGATCAAATCAAATAATCAAATTTCTAATGATTACTTCAAATACTCTACTTTCTAGAACATATTGGTCTATTACACCTATTTTTAATACCCTAACCGGAAAGCCAGTCCAAGCTAGACTAGGTTTTATCATGTGAAGCTACCGGCGCTAGTTCCACTAAACCATAAAACCACACGGGAAGTAAAGTTTATTAAAATTTGTGAAATAATATTCTAATATGCAACTAAACAACCTAACCGAGTAAGCCCGGGATAAGGCCAAATTACAGGGAGGAAATGCCCTGAGATCAAAAATGTCGGTCAGTACATTTAGGCACTGACAATACGGCCACTAAGGCCGTCATAGTAAATAAAAAAAAAACTAAACAACCTCTAGTATAAAGGAATAAGTTTGATGGATCGACTATATTATTACTATTTTACCATTGTATTTTATCTAAAAGGAAGGGGGTCAACGGGGTTTCTTATGGACGAATGCATCTTATACAGGAAAAACTACGGTATGTGTAACAAATACTACGTAAACAAATGTGAAAAAAAAACTTTTTCAAAAAAAAAATTAGTTGTGATGCCCTATGATCAACTTATTAATGCGGGGTCAATCGTCGCACTCTCGTATAATCAGCTAAGTGTTCATTGAAATACATCGCAAACAATCACATATAGCATCTAAGCCACAAGTCTTTAGTACTAGCTAAGCTAAAGCTAAAGGACATTACACGGTTTATCAAGTACAAAAAACATCGAACGTATCGTTTCCGGACCATTCCGGTTCTACTGCAAAGAACAACCAAGGAAACAGCGCTGCGCTATATATCAGATGGCCATTTCCTTTAGTCTACTTCTCCCTAGCAAACAGCTGCGCGACCGCTGAGCGTTTGCTTTTGCTTGCTTGCCGATGCGTACCTTCGGACTGGAACTCGGGATTATAGAATGCTTCGTCTTTTTCTACAAACGATGTCGAATGGCACCGGGCGTCGTCGGGTTGATGTAAAAAAATGCATTTAGTTTTATTAGGGATATGGATGCCGTTAATACAAGGGTGTGCGTGAGCTTATGTGTGGTACGTAGGGGCAAAATTATTTACGTTGGATGCATATGGTTTGGGTGCGCATTAAATGATCAAATACAAACGCAACAATCGTCAACCTTATAGAACAAAATGGTGCATGGTGGTGCGATAAGGGAAGGGGCATTCGCCTCTGGACGCCCACCGTACGGTAAGGTTGGTTGATGCAACTAATGCAGGTCGCTCACCACGTGCTGTTAATAACAGGTTCCATCAGTAATATCAAATCGGTGGTAGCATAATGCATCCGAGGAAACTAGTGTGCAGGTTTAGTACAAGAACTCTCACACCCATTACTCACCAAGCAGCTCATCGTCGATGGAAGGATCCTGCAGGATTTCATCGTCGCTCGGGAAGAGATTGTGGAATTTACATTTTTCTGCAACGATAACAGAGTGGGAAATGTGATTAGCAATACCAGCCGGCAGCTCGGTAGGCTGACCGCCGCGACGGTCACCATTGTCTGACGAAAACATACTGAAGGGAGTGTATTCGTAGCCGTTCCCGATGCGGCCTTTCTTCGGTGGAAGCGGTGGCCGGATGATGTACTTGGTGCCATTTGGGCTGACGATGTACGGCGGGATGTTCATCGCTTTGGCGAAGCTCCAAAGCAAATAAATCACGCCCGGCCGCTGCTCCCAGTCGTCGAACAGGGCCTCGGACAGCGTGATCGGTATCAGGACGTTGATGTCGGTCGAGTTGATGGTGACGGTGGACAGCACGGCCGCAACCGGCTCCTTCAGCGTTTCCCGTACCGAGTTCAGATCGGTCGGGTCGAGCATCATCAGCGGGGGATTCTTGAGCTTCTGCACGGCCACGTTGTCCTGCTGTCGCACCTTGCCGGTAATGTCATGGAACAGATCCTTCAGCTCCCGGAACCGGTCCCCGTCGTTCACGATCCACGACGCGAACAGCTGCCTCCGGAAGGCATCGTCCACCTCGGTCAGGTTCTCCGTCTTCATGTCGGTACCGAGGAAGTCTCTGATGTACGGTTCCTTCGCTATCGACGAACGCATCGTCGAGATTCGGTTTTCGTTTACGAACGATAACGTCGTGAAGTTACGGGTCGCATTCGACTGCGCCATCACGGCCGGAATGACACCGTAACGGCAGATTTTCCAAAGCCCCGAGTGTGACGTTCTGAAGTATCGTCTCGTTTCCGGTATGAAAATGCCTGTCGGAGAAAATTTTGAGACAACAATTAGTACAGAAGCGAATGGAACATCTCGCCGGCGTGATCTAAGTTAAAACGAGCTGAAGACACTGAAAACACCGTACCAAATGTGACAACTGGCCGATGGGGGACAGAGTAGCGGCCCGTCTGGGAGTAAGTCTCCCGCAGCTTAATCCTGACATACGGTTGTTTGTCTTCCGCGTTAATTACGCTTGGGTCAACGTTGCTTACTACGCTGCCCGGCCCGACGCTCTGGCCAACTGGGCCATCGTCAAACGATCCTGCAGTTTGGGCGTACTACATTCAGGTCTTATTTTTAATCTGGCCAATTTACAAAATTTGCTCCTCCAACTCAATGAATATTGGCGTTCGCTTATGCGAGCCGGATTTTTCTTGTGTGTGCTTTCTTGTTTGTTGCCAGCGGCATTAATGAGAATTGTTTGCTGCCAATTGTTGTAATGCTCTACAACGCGGCTTCTTCTGCCCGCGGCAACTCTCACCGTTACTGCAAAAGCGGAACGTTACCAAGCTTCCAGCTACGCGGGCGTTGTTGACTTGCGCTAGTGATTGCGAAACAGAAAGTAAACATTTGCCACACATTTTATCCGGTTCCAGGCACGAAATCGCTTGTTCGAGCGCGATCGTTCGGCGAAAGTTTGGAATAGATAAAAACTCAATATTTAATGTATACACAATACTTTGTAACGACGAAAACGCCTTTGTAACTTTTCATTTCTTTTTTAATTTGCAATCTTTTCCATTTTTTAAGGTTTTAAAGCATGAAACATACAGAAAACCGTCAGTAAGACATAGGAAATAAATCTTAACTTCAAAATAAAGTTTACGCTTTATGCATTTTTTCCTTTGAATTTGAACCCACAGTAATATGTATTATGATTTAAAGAGCTCGTGATAGTTACTTCAGCAAATAGCCGCCATTTATGAAATTGTTATAGAATATTGAATAAGGAATTATTCAAATATTCATGTTTAAACTTTTCTTTCTAAATTTCTTTTTTCCTACAGGTATCGGCGAGTAATCCCATTATCATCGGTGAAAAACACTCTACAAAGTTGAAGAAACTCATCTAAAATGGGAAGAAATTGATTAAACGCTTCATCGTTCAGTTAAACAAACCTGACAAGAAAAACTAACTGAAGAACGAATGGGAGCATATTTCAAACCCGTCTGATTTCAAGTCATTCCATTGCAAAACGCAAAGTGCAACCAAACAAATTGCATCAATCTTTCTTCACTTTATGTAAACATTCACGCAACACCACGTGCGTTCTCTAGTTCAGGCAATTTCTTTACGTCAAACATACGGCGATTCGTGTAGATCCCTTCCTATGGTACTAATGTTGAACGCACGCGCCCAGAGTTGGAAAACAAACAGCATGTTTGGTAGCATAATTCGCAGTATCAAAACGTTTATACTGATCAACTTGAACAAGTGCTGGTTTCCACGAATAAAGCGAACCAATCATTCTGTGTTTATTGGAGGTGACGGGTATTTTGGCACTTTGTTTGCTATACTTGTATACAACACTGTTGGTTTTGTTACTTCACTGCCGATCGTGCCATGTAATGAATTTCTTTTTTACGATTTTACACCACACCGCATGTCCGGTTAATTATGACATGTTTGTAAAAGCATTATGAGCTGTCTGTAAATACGATTAAGCGCACGCAACCAAGCTTGTTTCGCTGGTGATGCAGAAATCAAAACACATGTTCGGCGCACTGTTTGGGAAATTTTTAAGTCTTTGCATTTGTCAATGCTTTATTGCATTTGCGCGACATTTAGCATCCGTTCTGAACATTTACTCGCAAATGAAAAGGGTACATCCCCTCGAATTACCTCATTCGATTTAATATTTGCGTACTCTATGGGCAAGTAAGGTTATTTATAGAGTGAAGTGTGATCGGTGAAAAAATATTTGGTGTTAACAAGCCAGCCTTCTCTTTTTGTGTGGGTTTGTTTGCAACGGTTGAAGAGATGTTGAGATGAAGACCTCATAAGAAACTAATAAAGATTTTCAGTTCATTCCTTGGTAATTTACAATGAGTTGGGAACAAGTCGTGATGAATAAGGCACAACCTTTGTCAGATGTTAGATTGTATAAAAATAGGAGAAA
>KZ067268.1:158925-178649 GCA_002091845.1 Anopheles cracens | reverse complement strand
GATTTTTTCCAACATTCGTCACGTGCGAAGATCGGTAAGAAAAATCTTCCCTACCAGCTGACCCTTGCCAATTCTCATCTATCCGCAATTTGGCTGTTGCTCAAAAAGAGCTACTCTTTTTTAACTCAACCGAACAATAAACCAACACATCATATCCCCGCGACCTATTCTTCACCGAGGCGATGCGACATACAATGTAAAGGTAGAAGTATTTCCGCAGCGATCTTGCATTGTGCAACGTGATATCCAACACCGATGGAGACGCCTAGTGCGCGGCACGTGTTTCTATCCATTCAAAAGCACCGAACGCTGGCAAACGGATCAATTGGTGCAGATCACACGCCGTCCGAATGGATAAACTGGACCTCAGGCAAGTACAATATGGGGTGTGTGGATTACTGCCTTACACACCTATGCCGCTCCCCGTGCGATGCGAACCGGTATGGAAGCAGTGTTCTTTTATTTTTAGAACCAAATCCTAACGAAATCGCTGGCCCGGTGGATATTTATGTTCGGACGCTGCGTTTTAAAATTATAGCCCATCATGATGCCAAACGATTTCCATCGATGAACCCACCCCAAAGCGAGAGGACGTATGTTTACTTTCACTGCTGCCTCGCTTACCTTGGCCACCTGTTACGACGAACCAGTGATCGGTGGAGATGGCCACGATCCATATGACGGCGGCAACACCGATAAGGATCGTGCAGCCAAGGAGAATTCGCCGCTGGCGGTAGAACTCCTCCATCAGCGGTTTGCGCTCCTCTTCGCGGGAAATGGAAGTAGTCGACATGGCGCTGCGGGCGATGTTGTGTTTTGTTTTACTAGCCTACACTTTCACCCTTGAACACTGGTTGCGTCGACCGACTATTGAACTATCACTACTTCTATCACTGAGATCAGCACACACTTCCCCCGGTCGGTTGGACTTTTCTATTCGAAATGCACACGCCACTGCGTTGATTTCACACATGCACTATTCTACGCTCGATCACTCACTGCACGCTCACTGCCGTCGACTTTCGTGTTTCATTGTAGCTGCGCTTTGATGCAATTCGAAACGACACTACTACCATCGGGGTACACCATGCAAAGGCGAACCGAGCCAGCCGTTCACATTTTCACACACCGCCAAACCGGAACACACCTGCGAGAAAACTAGAGCACTGTCGATGCTTTATCTACTGCACCTTTCTCGGGATTGCGAAATGTGGTTGAAATTTTCCTCTCTATCACACACACATACACACACACATATCACGGTAATGGTCACGTAGCTCAGCGCAAGTAGAACAATCGAAGAAACGCGAAAAACTGCGCCGCTGCAATGCTCAATTAGCGTAGAATTTTCCGCTCCCGGGGAAGAAGATCGCACACCACCAATCGAGCAATGGGTGCTGTCGCTTGTCAGCAAACGGCGCAATCCGTTCGCGATCCGTGCACCGATGTCCGCCGCGGTGTAATTGATCGTAATCGCACGCACATGATTGTGTCCCGCAGATAAGCAACTCAAACAGCGGTCCGAGCGAACAGGGCGAACTCGGCGGTCGCATCATTTATTTGGTTACCGCTGTGATGTATTTTCGTGATTTGGTCACTGTTTTTGTTGTCTGCGGTGCAGTGTGAACGAACCGGACCGCTCATGCCCGCCGTTTTGCGTACGTGACGGCGACAGGCGGGACGGTCCACCGTTGGTAAAAATAAACTGCGATACGAGCCACGCGATAGGTGCGCCGACCGAATCCTGACGATCCTGCATCCCACCGGGAAACCCGATCGCAGGACGCCCCAGGGTGGCGCGATCGGGAGCGGAATGTCGAACATCGCCGGTGTGTGTGTGCGATAAAATATGAGCTCCGCTATCCCGCATCGGTTGTCACGCACGGGCAAAGCGAAGTCCCAACGGCCAGAACGGCGGCACGGTGCCGCTTCTGCTCCAGCTTGTTCGAACGCCACGCGACACGGTGCAAGAATTCGTGTGTGTAGTTTTTGTTTAATGACCACCAACGAACCCAAGCGTGCGATATTTGAAGCAGGAAGTTTAGACAGTGCATGAAATACCGCCGCCGTGAAACATTACACGGCATCGAGCGGGAGGCGCGATGAAAGGCATAACCCCCACCCCACCCACCAATAGTAGCTCGGTACAAAACCAACAGAGAGAAAGGAAGAAACGCACACACAAATAAAGCGGAAAAATCTGAAACCCGCACGATCCTCGCCACCGGCCACCGTCGCACGCTCGCGGCGCTGCTTGATAGGCGAGTTTTTGGGGTGTTTTAAAAATAATTCTCACTTCCCAGCGGTGGGGCGAAAAAAAACCAGCTGAGAATGAACTTTTGTTTCTGGTCTTCCTCACACACGATGTTGACACGCAGGCTGGGACGGACGTCTTGGGCATCGCCGAACGCATACACATGTTTCGCAGCGTTCGAACGACACATTCTGACAAACCCTTCCCATGCTGCGTGTTGTGCGCGAGACTGTTGCGGGACCTGAAGCGTGACAGTGGGCACGCATTGTGCGGAAAAGAGGTCGTTCTATTTTCCGTCCGAGATGCATCGGGGCTAGGATGCATTCGTCCGTTTCGTCAATAACCGTTTGGTTCACTTCAATAGGCTGCAACGAGCATGCGAACGTTCGCAGTGCGAGTTTGGAATTAATCGAATATGGCTAAAACACCAAACAAACGGAGATTTATTGGAAAATCGTTTCGCAGTTTTTTTGGATAGCGATTTTCAAAGCATGGAATCCTTCACTATCGTTCCCTTTCCGTTTGAAAATTATGAATCATTTAATCACCTAACAATTAGTGTTCTAATTTAACTGATCAATCTGGTACGTCGTGCACACAGTCATTTGTATTAAGGTAAAAACTTCGTCCAGTCAAGGTCTGTTCACTCTTGTGACCAGACAAGTTGGGACTTGTCTAAACGCCTCAGCAACGTTCATGCTACGAAAACTTTGCACTTTCTTGTGTTTTAGCACCTTGTGCCGCCAGCTAGCAGCCGTCTATTGTTTATAACATTACTCATTGAGCAATCACCACTAAATCTTCACTTTTCCCGTGGGACGTTCTGCACGAAATCACTCCACACTTCCCAGTGCCAATCGGCACATAATACACCGGCTGCAAACGGTCCGACACTAACCGGCGATGTTACCCTCACGGTGTCCCAGATCGCAACTGAAAATAGCGATCTGCCCACGACCCGGTACGGTATGGTCGGCGGTTTCACAGGAACTCACGAGAGATGCGAGCCGCCTATTCGTCGTTAAAGATGCTTGTCGGCAGGGACAGTGGCACGATTGGACGTGGGAAACGGGAACGGTTGAAAATTTTCACAGTTTAGCGACAATAGCTCTGGCTGGCTAGTTTGTCGCTCATGTTTGCTTATATGAACTTTCACTTGCGTTTACGCCGCGAGTAAATGGAGACGAGCAACTCATGAGTGTGTATTTGCAATGGTGGCTTGGATCCTTTTTCTACTGCTCAGTTCCAAGTCAACGTGTACGGATGTCGAGGCGCTAAAGCTATAGTGAGCTTGATGAACTGCCGATAGACAGTCTTAAACAGGTAGCTCACATTTGTGCTGCAGTGAGTGCCAGTTCTCAAATTACCAACGATGCTGTAAACATATGAAATTTTCCTAGCGCGTTGATCTTGTTCTTAGACAGTATTCGAGTCTTCTTCTACACGGAAACCAGCATTTACCCAACCCCCTTTCCCTTTCCCTCGCGATCGTTGAACCGTGGCCTATGTTTTTCATCTCGTATCCACGGATCTAGCCTCAGGTTGTACGCATCTGGACGAGATATGTGTGATCTTACGCTGGTGGCAACGAAAGCTGTTCATCAGGCGAGGAAAACAAATACCGTGTAATTCCTTTTTTCGCAACAGTACTATTTATATCTTCAAAGGAATTTTAACCACCTTTTTTTACCACGTTGAATGTTGGGCATGCTACGATCAGTTCAATTGTCTTCGGATCTTCAACTGTATGTGGCATGTCACGGACAAGCAATAATGGGAAAGCTTTGTTTGTTTGTTATTACCTTGTTTGCTTCTCAAGCCAGTCACAGGCAGATTACGCACTGCTCAGGAATGGTAAACATACATCACATGGGCCACATCAGAGGTAACAAATTTAAATGGTATTTTGCATTTAACTCAAGACATTCAGCATTAGGTCAACTGAGCGTGATCAAGATGTTGGGTTTCAAGTAGTTATTGGATATATTTCGCATCATTGAAGCATAGTTTTCCTTATGTGCCAGCCATTTTAATACATTTCAAAACTCGAAGCTACGGCATAGTTCCTGCTATAACAAATAATCGCTTTTCACACATCCTGCCCTGACCTGTCATTTTTAAATACTCAATTACCGCCAGAACCAATCTGTCATCGAACGCTTCTTTCAACGCACCAGAGCAGTATACTTTTCACAGTGTCTTTGGTTTCGTTTATCGCTAGCCACGCTCCAAGCGCTGTCCTCGACGCGTGGATGAGTAATGGGTTGCTACGCTGAACTCGAGTAAAAATATATCACTTCGATAATTGTTTGCATGCGCTAATTTATCGGTCAAGAGCGAAAGACACGCTCGAGGGAAAACGTGTGCAAGTAAAGTGTGAAAAATCTGCAAGAAATGTTACTAGTGTACACATGCCACAACATGGGCGGAATTAAACATAAGCAAGAAATACTGGGGCTGCGGGAGTGACGCTGGTGGTCTTGGTCGCAATCGTGGGAGAAAGAAGCTGTTTTCTCAAGACGTCGGATAATGAAATTAACACAGCAATACGTTGAGCGCATTTTTCTCTCGGCGGGTCACCATTTTTCCTCACGTCAATTTCATACGCTGTATACTGTTTAATTAATTTCTCATACGCTGTTCCGAACACCGACGAACGCGACTTACAATTTTGCAAGGAACAATACGATATTTGAAGAGTGCACTCACAATAACTACACAACGAAGCCGCGCCAAGCGCGGACTATAAGATGTATCTTTAGGCAAAGCAAGTTAATTTAGCAATTTTTCTCGCCTGTCTTTCACAAGGTTGATTTAATTGAAGTTTTTAATAACCCTGTTAGAAGATACATCAAAGTGCTTTCCGTAAAGCATTTATATGTTAGTTACAATTATCACTAGTAATACATGAATACACGACAGAACCTATGTAAATTGCGGAAACTAACTTTATCCGAACTGACTTTATTGTCATTAACCGAAAAATGGCAGACATGACCGTGTAGGTTGTAATACCAATGAAAGAAATGATCCTATGTGTTATTGTCAAAAAAAAATATATTAATTATATAGCAGCGAAATCAATCTCGCATGGAGCAACCAGTAGTGGGGAAGATCATGCGTGTGTAGAGCATACGACGAACCTTTTTGTACATATTTTCACATTAAATTTTATAGTTATGATGTTTTCTGCTCATTTAGAAAAATAGTTAGCAAACTCTATCTCTTTGTGGAATTCTATACACAGGCACTAAAAGACAGTTATAAAAGTTTTAATTGACTGAAATTCACTTTTACTTTGTTTACTTCAGAATCAATAGCTGTGAAAATCACAAAACACACTGGTTCATAAGACAGTTTCATAAGAATATCTTTTTTTTTACTTTGTATCTGAAACTGTTATCTTTCTAGGTCTCCTTTTATGTTTAGTTTACCTATCCTGTGATCCGAAGCTGAGCAACCAGTCTGACGAACGTATACGTCCTACTTCTGGTTATCTACTTCAATAGTAGCAAAATATAATATGCTTGTTTATCTAAAATAATTATACATTTTAATGCTGTTTTCATTTTCTTCCCATTACAGTCAACTGTTACTATCATAAAACCAGAGTAAACACGCAACCCACTCACGAGTACCTTAATCAGCTACAGTATAGACGAAACTAAAAAGTTGAATACCATGCCAAGCGATCAAAATAAATTAAACGAGTCGAAGTAAACATTGACAAACTGAGAGATAAATAAATCATGACATTTAATTATCAACACAAACGTAAACGCAAAAATACATCCCCCGTCAAGTTGACCGGTACGTTTTGCGAAGATCGGTAGTATGAATCGATTCGGTTTTCAATTTCGTTCCCGTACGGCGGTCGACAATCAGTCGAAAAATAAACAATCCACCTAGTCTCCAAACACAATCTGACGGTTCGTAATGGTGGGAAATCGGAAGTGGTTGAAGCCATTTGCAAAACAAACTCCATCATCATCATGATCATCACCATAACCGCTCCCCGACTCATTCCCTTCATTGCCGTCGAGAATGATTGCAAAGCAGGATCAGAAGTCACGCAAAAACACACACGCTTTGTGTAAAAAATATTCTCACCACATGGCATCGTCACCATCGTTCCATCCGAACGATCAGTTCCGGCAATGTAAGGTAACTAAAATTAGAAAATCAAACATGTGGTTACGGCCGGCACGTTTGGGTCTGTGTTAAGAAAAATGAAAGCTAGAAAATCAGCAAATCGAAAGGAACCTTTTGAGGAAAGTCAGCTAGAACTTATTTGGCTGTTTGCTAATAATACTACCTTTGGTTCTGGACCGCCTGTTAGCCTGGTGTGAATGCAAATTTTCGTCTTATCCAAAGTAGCCGGAGAAAACGAGCAATATAGATCACGGAAATAAGACGCCGGACTGAAAATGAGCGTATTTACCAGATGGCGCCATTTATCTTTTTTTAAACCTTCATTATTGTAATAAAGTTGATATAAGGTGCTATTATGTTATGCTTATAAATGTTCTATTCCAAGAATGAGAGCATTGTAAGAAAACATTTTGACTCATCGACATCATTAGCTCTATTTGCCATTTTTCGGTAATTTTTCCGAGGCAGCTTGACGAATTTAAACCCTGTACTTTTGAGCGGAGAGAAAAACATTAGGGACGGTAAAATTATATTGGAAAAAGTAACTCCCAAACCATACGGCACTGAAGGGTTTAAGCTTTCGACTACGACAGAATCTCGCGACGCTCAACTGTGCTGGTTTTGATTAATGCTTTAGTTGCATGCTTCGACTTATCCGGCCTTTCGCTAATGCGCCAACACAATCTTTCGGAGCATCGGACAGCTGGCATTTGGAAGCAACTCTATTAGCAGAGAAAAGCATCGTGCAACGGTAGCTAGTGGCGGTGCTGGTGGAGGTTTACGGATACCACGCGTGCTAATTGTGCTCTCAGGCGGGAGCTGCTGGAACGATGCCACCAAATGCGCTAACCAACTTTAATATCTGAAACTCATCTCCATCAAATCATCTCAAATGCTCAACTCAACTCTAGGACGCTTTAATCCACCTACAACAAAATTGTACTTAAAAATTAAACTGTGGTTTGCTCCAGGAATTGTTGAAGAAAAAAGCTCAAAACTAATGCCGTTGAAAACGAGCATCGTAATCGTGCAGCAAACAAGATGGACATTTTTCATTTCTTATAAGAGGACTGCAGTTAAAACATTTTTTTTTTATTACTATGCAGTCATAATTTTCATTCTCCACTCACTGTTTAGTTCCTGTCATCTTGAAATAATAATCATACAACATTTTCTAGAGCTGCGAAGCGGTCAAGACGTTTTCTGAAGTACTGTCGCTACTTTCCCGAGGTACAGTAGCACATTTGGCACGCTTCAACTGACATGAAGACAGTTCGTACACACTTGTCGGGGGGCGCAAATATTTTGCGAAACCAAATTACCGATAGCGGACGAAATAGAACAGTTCAACCGAGAGTAATGTCCTTCCTGCCAAGAGAAAACACTTTGTTTACATTTCAACTGTTAGCCATTGATGGACAGAGCAAGCACACATTAATTCGCACTCACTACATGTTATACGCATTCCTCGATGAGAAAACGGATAGTCAACGCGTTGGACACACTTTACTCGCAAAACGGGTGCTATGTTTACCGGTGACTTAGAAAATCTGCGAATAGATCCTCACAGAACGAGCTCCCGCTGTCCACTAGATCCTTCTTACACATTTTTGGCATGCGGCGTTGCTTGTTTTTATTTCTCTTTCGTTTGCTTATCAATTGAGCATGCGTAGTGCAAAGTTGAAATAGTTACAGTGCACTACACATTTTCACGATACCTTGTTCGTTATTGCATTATTTTGGTTAAATTGAACATTTTTTTAATAACTTGTTTTTAATAACTAAACCTTCTAATCTATTTTTATAGTGTGTAAAATAAGTCTAGCAAATGTTTATCCTAAGCTCCATAAGAACTGTTAGTTGTATCGCTAAAAGATCTTCAGCATCTAGTATTATGTTTGCCGAATTATTAACCGTTAATACCAAATTTAATTGAGAAAACGTGGTAGCACATCTGTCAGGATTATTTCAGTAGATTTTTTTCAATTTAGGCAGAGTTATGCTAAGTATATGCAACGAACATGCTGTACTAAAAATTCACAAATAAATGTTTATCAATTGGACTGTACTGACTAAGGCTATATTATACTATACTGATTTGTTAATGTGGTTAATATGGGTTTCCCATGGCTGGACCGATACCGCAATCTCATCTAAACCATCACTCTCAAGCATGTATTAATGAGTCTTGAAAAATGTATCACGGCAGGCATGACAACGTAGGTCAAAGAAAGAACATTATGTCAAATAACGTATAGATAACATATAGATATGAAAATTTTAGACATCCTCTTAAGCTTCTTCGATGAATTATGGCTCGCAGTGATAAGTCAATGGCTAAGGTAGTTATGTTCCAATTGTATTGAAAAGATTGTTTAAGCACGATTCACATAATGGTCTTTTTATGAGGAACGGTTATTTTTCATGAATATGGTTAATGATGTTATTGATAAATTAGTGCGTAATATTTACTTTAGGAAAAAAAAACATTAAAATAAGAAGAAATTTTGAAAAAACTTTGGCCAAAATATTGATGCTATTAGATTTAAATTTGATATATTTTATATCAACCTTAATCAAAAAGACTGGCACAATTTTATGGCTCTTCCAGCAAATTGTGTATTGTTCAACAAAATTGGTTGTTTTGAATTTGACTGGTTAGTGTTTTTAAATACCTTTACAAATATTTTTAACATCACTTATTCAAATGTTTTATTTTAAAAATTTCAGTTATTATTCAAATTGTTTCTCCTCATCGCGTGTCGATTGTTGTGATTCGTAGGCGTAGGTCATGATGCATTTTTCGTGTAGGACTACGGTGACTAATGATTGCGCAAATGTTCTACCAGACAAGAGGCGTGCATATAATGGGAATGCATGTCCGATGAACGCACGAAGCAAAATACAAGCATAGCCGGTTATGTACTTCAAACAATTTTCTCCACTGATGGGAATTGAGCTAAAAAAAGCACGCATCAACCACTTCCACTACCTGCTCTGCTCACTTTTCCTGGGTATGCTAATGCATGAAAAAGTAAAGTACATTGCTCGGATGAAAGAATGGTACAAATATTCGTTCTCCTGCACACTGGCCGGCGGCTCTGCGTATGCGAACCCGCAGCATTCCGGAAGCATTGCCGGCGGGTCGAAGGGATAAGTTTCGTTTGCCTATGGCTAGTCAACGGCAAAGCAGGGCTGCTCTGTTAGGCATAGCCAAATCGACATTCGAGGTGAACAGTAAACTCTCTCTCCTATTTGTCTATTCCTACCCGTATATTTACCATTTCCTGGCAAACAAATGAAGCAAAGCTCAACCTATCCACAAACAAGCTTTCACGCAGGTCGTACTACTACTGTGGTCATACTACTCTAAACCCTTTGAACTGTGATGTGCTCCTGATGTGCGGGTTGCATCCGGTTAAACCGGTCTGTGCTGGACGCAGTGAGCTGATATTTTAAATTGCTCGAAACACCGAAGGCCTCGAAATCATGCCCGCTGCGAGCTGTATTTGCAACGAGTAACCATATATTCGCAAAGGCCAAGCCTTCGGCCAGTCAACATCAAAGAAAACGCGTTTTATTAATTTTCGCTCACCCCAACTGCCAGCTAATGGATCGATTGGGGTATAACTGAACACAAACTGATGGCAACAATTGAATTATTGCAAGACTATTAGATTGAAGACTCAGATAACAAATGGCAATTCAAACAAAACAAACTAGTTCGCCAACTAAGAGGAACGAACAAAAAATATAAATAAAATATAATAAATTAATCAAAAATGCCAATATTCTATGTACGATAAAAACTACCAAATAAATAATTACCACTGCTATTTTTACAAACATATAATTAAAAATAACTCCGGCAACATGTTTAAATTTGAATGTGAGACAACTATTGCTATTTATAGTAAAACTGTTTATTTGTTACATATGACAACTCGACTTTGGTACATCTGTATCCTTACAACCTGCGAAACTTACAATTTAGAAGTCTACTCTACCCTTCTCCATTCTCGAGACCACTTTTTTCCACCTCACGTTCGCTGTGACATCAACGTATCACTACGGCCATCAGACACTACGGCCAATTCCTCTCTTTATGACAGGGATGAGGTCTTATTCGTATTCTAGTCGTGTGAAATCTCCCGGGAGAGCATCTGCCAACCACCGTTTCTTTTTTCTAGCGCTTTTTGTGTTACTATTGCACTGCACATTTACACCATGCTAGATACTTATCCAGTTTCACCCAATATTTCACGTTTTGTCATCATCTTCAAGCGGAATTCCATTGTTTTGATAGGCTCCATGCCACCCTGCCCGGTTTCGATTAAGTTATGCCCAGTTTTCTGTCCCTGCAACGGAACGCAAAAGAACGGAGCCCTATTAAGAGCATGGCTAGAGAACTACCGAGAAGGGACGCGCTGTTTAAATTGAATTGCACGCTTTTCTGGATGATAAAACGGGCAGCGCAAGTGTGGGTTGAAACGTTCCTAAGCATTAGTTGCTGTTTTCTTCCTTTTGCTACATCTCTCGTTTTCCCGCATCATTTTCCTCGTTTGGAGCGTCTTCCATGCTTCCGTTCTGTTTACTTAAACATAGGCAATATGCAAAATAAATTTAAATTTATACCCAAGGATTTTGGGGCAAATTTCTTCTCGGCCCTTAATGGCCAATTGAATTCCATCGAATTGTTACTGCCATTTGTCATACTTTGGTGCCTTCGCACTACCAACCGGTAGCGAACAGTTAGGTCATTGCGTTACAACTTCTGATAATCATTGACGCAGAAACATGGTTCCAGAAAACAGGGTCTGCTTTTTAGCGATCGGTTTGCTGGGAATTAAAAATAAGACTAAATGATGATGAGTAATGGTTTATTGATACTCCATTTAGAAAACAAATGAGGCAATTCCTTTGAAGGTGTAATTTAAGAGAAATTCTTATGTGCATCTAAGGTAATAATATATATGTTTCCTCTTTGGCGTTACGACCTACGCGAGCATGCCTTCCATGTACAGCTTAGTGGACTTAGTTATATCACCATAACCGGTTGGGCAGTCTTCCCTTGAAGGAGACAGTCCATGTGGAGTTTTGATACCGGGCTTTCCGACTGAACCGTTTACGATACCCCTGAACCATCGCCTTGCGCATATTATCGATTTCAAAAGGTACTCCGTTTTTAATTTGTCTATACACCGAAAACAATTGTATCATGAACTATCCCACAGTCATAAACAATTTATCATTATTTTTAGGAAAACTGTTGTTTTGATTTACACATTTGGGATAACCATGATAAACAATTGAAAGATCCATACAAGTTCGACAGACTGTCGATCAACATTACTTGTAATTTTAAGAAGAAATATGTAACTCCTATGGACAACCTCAATCAACATTATCATCACTCCCATTCGACGATGGCTCGGAAACCAGTAGCAAATTTGACTTCCACACCATCGAGTGAAGCTAACAAATGGACATAAACTCGCCATGTTCCGAAAATACAAACCCAAGTGTGTAGCTACGACCCATTTCCCTTCGTAAGTGCAGTTCATTTATTAAGCCCAACAAATTGGATTAAACCGGCTGGCCGTGGGCCGCACCTACGCCTGCGGTGTTTAGTTCGGTTCCTAATGAATCCCTCAGTTCTACCCACACAAGGACCGGCCCTAACTTCAACACCTTCTGCACCGCCGTGCGATATCTTGCCCGTACTCTGCGCTGGCCACGGATAAGAGAGTCCATAACTCACCCAGCAGAGCGTTGGTCTGCCGACAAAAGGCCAACCCTGTAGCACATTAATAAACCCCGGAAATCGGAAGTGTCGACATTCATTCGTCGTCGTCGTTGGATCAATGGGGCAAAGTCAATGAATCCGTTAAGGAAAAATATGGGTTCAACTTACAATTTAGAAGTCTACTCTACCCTTCTCCATTCTCGAGACCACTTTTTTCGACCACACGTTCGCTGTGACATCAACGTATCACCATCAGACACTACGGCCAATTCCTCTCTTTATGACAGGGATGAGGTCTTATTCGTATTCTAGTCGTGTGAAATCTCCCGGGAGAGCATCTGCCAACCACCGTTTCTTTTTTCTAGCGCTTTTTGTGTTACTATTGCACTGCACATTTACACCATGCTAGATACTTATCCAGTTTCACCCAATATTTCACGTTTTGTCATCATCTTCAAGCGGAATTCCATTGTTTTGATAGGCTCCATGCCACCCTGCCCGGTTTCGATTAAGTTATGCCCAGTTTTCTGTCCCTGCAACGGAACTCAAAGGAACGGAGCCCTATTAAGAGCATGGCTAGAGAACTACCGAGAAGGGACGCGCTGTTTAAATTGAATTGCACGCTTTTCTGGATGATAAAACGGGCAGCGCAAGTGTGGGCTGAAACGTTCCTAAGCATTAGTTGCTGTTTTCTTCCTTTTGCTACATCTCTCGTTTTCCCGCATCATTTTCCTCGTTTGGAGCGTCTTCCATGCTTCCGTTCTGTTTACTTAAACATAGGCAATATGCAAAATAAATTTAAATTTATACCCAAGGATTTTGGGGCAAATTTCTTCTCGGCCCTTAATGGCCAATTGAATTCCATCGAATTGTTACTGCCATTTGTCATACTTTGGTGCCTTCGCACTACCAACCGGTAGCGAACAGTTAGGTCATTGCGTTACAACTTCTGATAATCATTGACGCAGAAACATGGTTCCAGAAAACAGGGTCTGCTTTTTAGCGATCGGTTTGCTGGGAATTAAAAATAAGACTAAATGATGATGAGTAATGGTTTATTGATACTCCATTTAGAAAACAAATGAGGCAATTCCTTTGAAGGTGTAATTTAAGAGAAATTCTTATGTGCATCTAAGGTAATAATATATATGTTTCCTCTTTGGCGTTACGACCTACGCGAGCATGCCTTCCATGTATAGCTTAGTGGACTTAGTTATATCACCATAACCGGTTGAGCAGTCTTCCCTTGAAGGAGACAGTCCATGTGGAGTTTTGATACCGGGCTTTCCGACTGAACCGTTTACGATACCCCTGAACCATCGCCTTGCGCATATTATCGATTTCAAAAGGTACTCCGTTTTTAATTTGTCTATACACCGAAAACAATTGTATCATGAACTATCCCACAGTCATAAACAGTTTATCATTATTTTTAGGAAAACGTGATTTACACATTTGGGATAACCATGATAAACAATTGAAAGATCCATACAAGTTCGACAGACTGTCGATCAACATTACGTGTAATTTTAAGAAGAAATATGTAACTCCTATGGACAACCTCAATCAACATTATCATCACTCCCATTCGACGATGGCTCGGAAACCAGTAGCAAATTTGACTTCCACACCATCGAGTGAAGCTAACAAATGGACATAAACTCGCCATGTTCCGAAAATACAAACCCAAGTGTGTAGCTACGACCCATTTCCCTTCGTAAGTGCAGTTCATTTATTAAGCCCAACAAATTGGATTAAACCGGCTGGCCGTGGGCCGCACCTACGCCTGCGGTGTTTAGTTCGGTTCCTAATGAATCCCTCAGTTCTACCCACACAAGGACCGGCCCTAACTTCAACACCTTCTGCACCGCCGTGCGATATCTTGCCCGTATTCTGCGCTGGCCACGGATAAGAGAGTCCATAACTCACCCAGCAGAGAGTTGGTCTGCCGACAAAAGGCCAACCCTGTAGCACATTAATAAACCCCGGAAATAGGAAGTGTCGACATTCATTCGTCGTCGTCGTTGGATCAATGGGGCAAAGTCAATGAATCCGTTAAGGAAAAATATGGGTTCCCCTTTGCGAAACTAAGAACCATTTGTTTATTCAACGCAATGCTATCGATCAAAATGTTGTTGATTAAGATGCAATTCCAAGATTATGCCAAAAGTTCAATAAAAGTAAAATAAATTTAAACTAAAACTGTGATGTATACTATATAAAACGTATGTAATTCTTCACTGCTGTATTCTACTAACACAATAAATTGAATATTCGAACCATTCGGTTTTGTACCACATAATCCGTAAGATAAACAAATCTACCATTTATAAACGATGTATTCGAACTGACGTGATTTTTGAGTTTGACTTCACGTTTTCAATGTATCCTCCACTCTTGCCAATCCCCCTCCTGTTTAGCCCGTTTTTCTATTTCGTTTTACCCACTGATGGGTTGCCAACCGTGAAAACTCCCGAACCACTTTCTGGAGTCGAGCAACATGTTTCTCTTGAAGGTGTTACTCGATGGAGGACCTCTTCATGCACAGCTCGATGGCGGGCTGCTCCGCGCGTAGACAAGTATTCAACCATTCATCCATCCATCCATTCAAGCGTCTATTGGTCCGTCAGCGCCACCGTGATACGGGTCCTCGCTTCGGTTCGACCAGCCGCCAAGGAGAGCATATTAAAATCCATAAATTAACGTCATTCAGAACGCCTCCATGCATGGTTGCTGTGCGATACTTGTTCGTGTTGCCCATTCTACAACTTGGGCTGGACCGCACTAAACGACACTACTCACAACACGGTGCTCGCGAAAGCAGAGGCCTTTTATCTTTTATTCATACAGCCATAAATACGAAATTGCACCATTAAAGAGTGTGGCTTCTTCGGTCAGGTGGGGTGTGCTGTTGTACTTGCACTTTTAGCATGCTGCGTGCCAATATCCTTACGCTTAGGGTGAGTTCTTTTTACCGTGGTTAATTGTGGATGGTGTTGCGGTAGGATATTCGGTCACATCATGCTGCTCCCTTCGAAACGACCAACCATACCAGTCCCCTTTGCAAGTACGCACGAATACATTCTGACACGCTGCATCTGCACAAGTGCCCATCCCAGCTAGTTGAAAGAACGTCTTTTTCGTGGGGTTTTGTTCGTTATTATGTGAAATAGGCATCTAAATCGACGGGGAGATTTTTCTGTTACGAAATTGTTCTGGTTGCTCTTTTTGTCACATTTTGGTTGCTTTGGAAGTTCGTCTAGAGTTTTTACTTTGACTATTTCCGCTGTTTTATCACCCCACTGTGAAGGATGTACAATTACACACCTCCACAGTGTGTAACCCTTGATGGTCCTATACAGTGTTCTTGCGTTGTTTCGTTGAGCATAATTTGGTATGCTTTAAGTTCAGTTATTCCTTGCATGTCGAATTGTGTAAAATCTAAAGAATATAATTTTCAAATTTGGCAATTCGGCAACCCAATCTACCGGTATACAGTTGGAAATAAACTATTTTTTTTTTCAACCGTAATTCCATTGTTGAAACCTGAGAAACGTTACCGCTGAAAACGTGAAGTAGATGGTGGTTTCGGTCCTCATGCTCCCCGCCTGGTCGTTATCGGTTCCCCATCAGATAACTTTCTCATTTGCTACATCCGGTGGGTCGGGTTATCGTTCTGCACACTAATTCGTTTGCTTAGGTCTGTTTATTTCTTCCCAATGCTGGATCCGAGTCTGTTCGGACGGGTTGCAGTTGCTCAACCGTAACCGAAGCTAGGAACAAAATTTACCTTTGTAAAAGTTTGCTATTTTAAATCGGTTTCTTACTCTTTTCGGCGATAGCACGTCCAAGTGATATGAGACTAAAAGAGGGTTTTTATTGTAAGGGTTGAAGTAGATGGTATTATGATAATCATATACATTTAATTGATTATCGATCGCGTACTTGACCATTTCATGCTGCATTGCTTCGAATATGGATAGAATTCATTTTTCATTTTCATGTAGGTTTAAGCAAATGACGCTTTATGCAAAAAAGTTACACTTAACGAATTAAAATATCTTATTGTATCATTTCATCAATGTTTCTAACGAAGCTCTCCAATTAGCAGCATATTAACACTCACATTTGATTATATCACTCTGCAAGATCTGAAAATCAAAATGTATGCAAATTATTACGCTATGGAAGTATACATTTACGACTATCATTCATGATATTCATATTTATCTGATTATGCACATAATTTCAAGTGCGCAGTACGTTAAAGCGCTGAACATGATACTCGCAGAAATGTGCAAGTGAGTAGCATGTAACATCCGACAGAAACACTCTTGATTGTGACTGTGATTGTGAATCTCATACTACATTCAAACCTCCATTCCGTATTTTTGTTTTCTCTCTCACTCTAACGGGTGGACTCAGACCTGCCTGCTCTTGTGTTGTTATTAATTTTCCCGGGCTTGGAGTTCTAACGAGACCGGATGTGAGGTTATGTTTTGTGCTCTGTGCTGATGTGTTTAACACCGATACAAAACGTCCTGCTGCACTGTGGAAAAATCGAACAAGCACATCGACCGAACGAAGCGAGTAAGCAGTGCTAACCAGCAGAGAACAAACTCTGTGGCGACCGTAACTGCTAACCCTGTTCCTACAAAAGCCGTCACCGCGAGACCTTCGATAAAGGTAGGATCGATTCATTAAACTCAGACGCGTTGTATCGTCCTACACCGCTGCGTTTAAATTACCGTTGTCAGTGTGTGTCCAGGAAAATCCTGCGAGTGTATCACTGTATCGATCTATGCTGAAAATAATCATGAAATTACGCCGCACCAAATATAAAGTTTCTCAAACGGCATACCACTTTCTTCTACACTACACTTCTACACATGAGAAACGTTACCGCTGAAAACGTGAAGTAGATGGTGGTTTCGGTCCTCATGCTCCCCGCCTGGTCGTTATCGGTTCCCCATCAGATAACTTTCTCATTTGCTACATCCGGTGGGTCGGGTTATCGTTCTGCACACTAATTCGTTTGCTTAGGTCTGTTTATTTCTTCCCAATGCTGGATCCGAGTCTGTTCGGACGGGTTGCAGTTGCTCAACCGTAACCGAAGCTAGGAACAAAATTTACCTTTGTAAAAGTTTGCTATTTTAAATCGGTTTCTTACTCTTTTCGGCGATAGCACGTCCAAGTGATATGAGACTAAAAGAGGGTTTTTATTGTAAGGGTTGAAGTAGATGGTATTATGATAATCATATACATTTAATTGATTATCGATCGCGTACTTGACCATTTCATGCTGCATTGCTTCGAATATGGATAGAATTCATTTTTCATTTTCATGTAGGTTTAAGCAAATGACGCTTTATGCAAAAAAGTTACACTTAACGAATTAAAATATCTTATTGTATCATTTCATCAATGTTTCTAACGAAGCTCTCCAATTAGCAGCATATTAACACTCACATTTGATTATATCACTCTGCAAGATCTGAAAATCAAAATGTATGCAAATTATTATTTAAAGCGCTGAACATGATACTCGCAGAAATGTGCAAGTGAGTAGCATGTAACATCCGACAGAAACACTCTTGATTGTGACTGTGATTGTGAATCTCATACTACATTCAAACCTCCAGAGAGCAATTTCGCTTGCCAGCCAACTTCGTTTAATTCCATCGAATGATCCTCGTGCAGTTGAACAACACTCTCGAACATATTATTTGTCGCCGTTGCGTGTCTTCAAACATGTGAGAGAAAAAGTCTCTATCGGGCAAACCAAAGTCCTTCGAACGCCCTAATGAACATCCGTTATCATTATCGCTAATTTGCTCAGTACAGAATAAAGTGAAACTAAGATTATAACACATCGTCTGCTTGCCATGCCTTCTTGCTAATTAGCTTCCACCACTCCCACTGGGAGCTGGGCGGAAATGATTACTTTGTTTTTCTTTTTTTCTTTTTTTCATCACCAAGTGATCTGCGGTTGAAACCACTTTAGCCTATCAGCTTGTGCAGACAAATGTTGAGCTCGTTCAATAGTTAGTTCTTAGATACGCAAGAAGTGGATTGCGAAAGCAAAGAAGGAAAGCATATTTACAACATGCTTGCGTCAATGATACGCAACCTTTCCTACGACTTGGAGTTAGTAGGCTCAGGCGCTAATCCTGTGGATTTTCTTGGCTTTAGTCAACTTTGAGTTACTTATTCAATGCGAATCGAAAATGTTTTTCTAAACACAGTGTTTCGTTGCTTTTGTTTGCCCCATTTCGTTTCGTCATTTGTTATTTCTCGCGAATGAATGAACGTTTTCATGGACCCATTTCTTCGTAATAAAGACTAGCCCATTAGAAAAGTAATAGTATAGCTTTTTTCGTAACACCAGTGCGAATGGTGATTTTATATCCTTCATCAAACCGTCCGATTGTACTGCCAACTAGAACCTGGTCTGGAATGATGAATATTTTCCCAACGTACTCCACCACTGGACACGCTACATTTCTCGCCAATATCCGTGGCAGAGACAGGTATCCAGTCTATCAGGTAGATAGACTGGATGAAATCATCAAACATTCGTAGGTTCGTAAAAACTAAACAAACCCATAAATAACATCTATAGGATTTAATGCTACCCGCGCTCAACATCCCCAGCTTGCCTATGTTTTTGCTCGCGATACGAAACATCTTCCCACCACGGGAAAGTTAATCACAACTTTCTTTCTTAGCCACTTTTGCTTTCGTATTCTGATATGTACTTTTACACCCCATTTTCGCCAATACCGTTTCATGTTGGTTGGTTTCATGTTTAACACGAAATTATCGTGGTTTGCGAAACAACTCTCCCCGACGTCTGCAAAATTCATGAACACGTAGATGTGAGAATTTGCACCCACTGCCCTGTGCTGATTGGTACAACAAAAAAAGAGCAGAGTCTCTTTTGCTTGCTCAACGGATGAACCTGTAGCGTATCCAGACCGATGGCTTACGAATACCACAAGACATTTTCGTGAACAATTTCAAATCGCACTAATTGATCCCTTGGGGTATGGAGGATACACGAACGTCTCCACGTTCAAAGAACTTCCCTTATTTCATGTGACAGCCGTCATGAACAGAAACGAAGGAGAAACTTTTACGATATAATGGTTAATTAAGCAGATCTGGTCAGTACTTCATACTCCCGTAATAAGTAAAAAATCATTTTCTAAGCACTTTTTTAGATTTAATTTCTTGGAACTAAAGTAGCATGAAGGGAGTTGTTACCAGAAGACTTTGCTTCGGAATGATTTCAAAACTCGATTTAATATATTCATTACTATCAAGATGGTATTATTACTATTTAAATAAGAATAATATATGTCCTTAAATCGCAGAAATTGAAAGAGCAGTTAATTTTTGTCTTCGTTCATCGAATAACTAAAAACATAACATTTATAGTAGTTCGACGTCGATGATACAGGTCGACTGATGTATTAGAATTCCATGACGAGAATTTCGTAGGCCGTAACGAGAAAGACGATAAAGAAATTACTGCCACCTACCAATTCTTAAACGCTGGTGAAAAAATAT